>OMLC01096154.1:0-5000 GCA_900302585.1 Regalecus glesne | reverse complement strand
GACAGAGCAGGTCAGCCTGTCATCTCTAGGTCACTGATTGGATTCCCTGCTCCTTCAGAACGTGAAGTGTCTCTGAGACAAGACGCTGAACCCCGAACTGCTTCCTGGGTACTGCAGCCGACCTCCGCTCCAGTCCAATAGGAGGGGTAGGATGCAGAAATCCCATTTCACTGTCTGAATACAGTGACCAGATAAAGTGGCTCTCCTGTCCTCTCCATGACGGACCCAACATCCCTAAAACCTTCACCAGGGGCTGACACAACACCCGTAACGTGATCTGACTCATGCAGCCAGTGCTGTCGGAGAGTTTAAGTGAAACAAGAGAATAACATCAAACTATGTCCACTCATTTAAAACAGACGACACATTCAGGGATGGTTGTTGACCGAGACTCGGTCATCCAACACAACTCCATTTCTCTTCCTCCACAACAGGAATTCTCCTCCTTCAACATGCAACACTAAGGAGGCCTCGAGGGAGTCACGGAGCCCCCAGCCAGCTACAGGTTGTCTTCTAAGTGACCTCTGACCTCTCTGTCAGCAGTGAGAGACCATCCTCACAGGGAGATGGAGTCTGTCTGCTGCTGCAGCCTTCAGCCGAGGCAGAACACACAGACGTGTCAGCCTAGAGCCTTCGGTCATGTCCGCCAGGCACCTGAGAAACGGGCTGTTGAATGAACGTGATATTCAGACCGGAGACGGACACACACAGAAGAGTCACAAGAGGACCGGCGAGAGATCCGCCCGGCAACTCAAACCGATTTTGAAGTCAAGTCAACTGACAGACAAATCAGATCAAACTTCTTCTTCAGAGCGTCCTCCGTGTGTCTGTTCCAAAGTACTTCAACTGACAATAAAGATGCTGATGAGGAGACCGATGACACGCCCTCAGTCCCCACGCTGTGGGGCGGACATGGACTTAGATGGAGCTCAGAGGATTAAGCCCGGGGGCCCTTCCTTTATGCACTGCGGTGGGTTCAAACCTGTGATGTCCAGCGTTCATTATTGAGTCTTATCCACAATAATCAACGCTGTATCCAGATGTGCCCATTCAACTTTTCCTTGATTCCTGACCTGGATTATGGAGCACATGTGTGTGTGTGTGAAGTCTGACCTGTCGGGCCATCTCCACCAGAAAGGAGCTGCTGCCATGTGCTCACATCAGTCTCACCGCGGACACGCCCCCTGCACACATGAAGACAGACACATGCTGAGCGACACACAGGCAGGGAGACGGTACGCTCCGCGGACACTGGGACTAGCAGACGGACTCGTATGAAGAGCGAGTTGGAGTCAAACAAAAGAATTAAAAAGGGAAAACTTCTGCGTTGGCCGGGAATCGAACCCGGGTCAACTGCTTGGAAGGCAGCTATGCTCACCACTATACCACCAACGCCTGTTAGAGTCTGAGGCACCGTGGGCTAGCTAAATGCTACCACAGGCCTCGGTGCTACCACAGGCCCCGACTCAGCCTTCAGCCGCCCGCCGTTCACAGACTGACTGGGCGGGACGAGACCCCCCCCCGCCTCGTAGGAACGCTGCTGGCTGTTAGCCTAGCCGAGGCTAGCTTAGCGGTCTGACAGCCACATGTGGTGAACAGCGTCTGTCTTTGTGGACAGCCGTGTGTGGTGTCCTGCAGGGCGGGAGAAGGGGACACATGTCCCATGTGGGACTTAGAGGGTTGAGGACATGTGTGCTCCGTTCGCTGAACGTCTCCGCAGGCAGGGTACGTGTAGATGCTGCTCTCGGCCGCTAGGGGGAGACTGCTGCTTATTTATGACGTGACCGCTACTCTGCTGTCTTCGGTTCGGCGTTGGGTGTAAAATAAAGTAATACTTATAAGTAATACGTATAACACGATATAAGACTTGGATGGAGCTTGGGGAAATAAGGCCAGATGCCCTTCTTGATGCCCTACCAGGAGATCGACCCTGCAACCTCTGGCTCGTCACTTGTGCTCTATCCCTGGGGTCCCACGGACCCCTCAGTAGGTTAAAATAGGTAAAGGTCAGAGTGCAAACCAATCGATCAAGTATAAAAAGCAATATGGGTGCCTAGCTGACCAGCAACACACAGATGATCAGGTATTGCAGAGAAGGTGAAGTTGCACCCGTGTTTGTGTTAGTTATGAAGAAGTCTTCAGCCGGAGGACAGAAGCAGAGGAAACCATGCTGTTTGAAGCATTTGTCCGTCCCACAGTCATGTATAGGTAAGACAGGAGTGTGCTGAGGAGAGTTTGTTACTCATACCAGGCAGATCTGTAGCTCAACTTAGATCACTCTCTCTGTGTGTGTGTCAACATGATTACAGGGCCCTCTGTGTTTCAAGAGGTGTTATCCATGTGTACATGCATATGTAGAGGACACATGCCATGTGTTCTCTACATTCAACTCATCCTATTGTATAGCAGCAGTGAGCAGCTGCAGCACCAAGGGACCAACTCCAGCTTACTTTCCTACTGCCTTGCTCAGAGGCAAGAGTATGAATCCTGACCTGCATGGATTTATGATGGTGGGAGGAAACTGGACCACTTGGAGGAAACCCTCACAGACATGAGTAGAATCTGCCTCAGGAGCTGCTGGTTCAGGTCTACACTGCAGTGGTCCAGTCTGTCCTCTGCTCCTCCATCACTGTGTGGTCTGGATCAGCCTCCACACAGGACAGGGACAGACTTCAACACACAGTCAGGTCTGTAGAGAAAGTCTCTGGTACCAACCTGTCCTCCATTCAAGACTTCTACATCTCCAGAGTCAGGAGACAGACAGGCAGCACCACTGGAGACCATCACACCCTGCTCACTACCTGTTCCTCCTCCTCCCTCTGGGGGCGCTACAGAGCACACCAACAGATGTAAGCACATCTTTCCTTGTGTTGTTATTCAAGGACCCTTAACATTGTCCAATTTCAACCACATATCTTCTAAATCCTGTACATGTATGCCGCATCATGCCCACCTACCTCAGATATGTATGTAAGCAACCTGCTAAGATTCATTCAAATATCTCGAACACATCCTCTGCCCCATCATGCTAAATTACCTCCTGTGAGAGTTGTCCTGTCATTTAATGTGAGGTACCTTCAACAGACATGAAACCACTCACACTGCATGTGGAAACCTACATGGACATTAAACTGATTCTGATTCTCCTGGATCACCACCTCACCGTGATAGAGAAACATGTACCAAAAGCCTCAAGAGCTATTCTGTCCACGGGTTGACTCCTGGTAGGATCACCCAGGCCCGATAGGTCCAGGGGAGGTTCCAGACACAGGACTGGCAGAGGACGTGTCAAGCTCACAACAGCACCGAAGGTGGATGAAGGCTGAAGTAGAGACTGGTCCCCCATTGTCTTTATAAATTTGATGATATTTAAGAAGCAAAACGTGATGCTTCCAGGCTTACTGCAGAGCTGTCTGATTCCCAGTTAAGAGTGGAGCTACAGTCCCATCAACTCTGGCCATGTCCTCCTGGCCACCCTGGCTGTGACCCGAGTGGTGAGTAGCAGTTCAGATCCTCTTGATACCGACATGCTCTTTAATGAAAACAGGAAACGCACCACTATGCAGAACTGCTATTACGAGTGAAAAACTATCCGGAACACACTGAATCCTGAGTTCAAGCTCAATGAGTCCCTCAAGTCAGTCACACAGTGAACAACACTGCCACCCTGTGGTCCAAAAACACACATGCACTTCAAACCCCTTTTTCATCACATCACGCAGAGCTGCGTGTATGTGGATCTTTATCAACACCCAACACGACTGACAAAGTCTAGTCCTCACCTGTCTGTTCACAGGAGTGTTACCCAGAGATACCAGACATCACAGTGTGTGGTCTGACTGAACACCTGCCATTAAACTTTGATTTGATTGATCTAAAATAGATCAAAATAGCAAGAAAAAGAAAACAAAGACAAGAAAACAATAAAAATGAAACAACACTAACTTGAAATGAACCACTATCTTAATTAAGAAGTTAAATGAACAAACTATAACAAAGCAATGCTAATTTTATATTTTATGTAGAGAGAAGAGTGGCAGAAGGTACACACTGACTTTTTTCTGGCCCATTCTCCACAAACCATAAACTAGCTTCACAATCTTCATCTTATGTGGAGCTTGCAAGCAGTCACCCCAATTCTAGAGTAGGATCCCAATTCTATCCTGGAAGGAATCATTTTGGGCCCAAAATTGACCTACTCCTTGCTCTTACTACAGACCACCATGTCCTCCACCAACATCATAGTCCACAGAGACTCCTGCCTGATCTCCTCCATCAGCCTGTCATCACCACTGAGAACCAGAAAGGGCTCAGAGCTGATCCTTGATGTGACCCCACCTCCACCTTGACCCCTCCATCACTCCTACCACACCCCTCACCACTACTGCCCTCGTACATCTGTGGCTGTGGTTTCAACTTCCACCATTTGGTCCTTGGCTCTAGCTTCACTCTCTACCTCTTCTTGACCTCCAGAGTCATCCTACAGACTACCATCCGATGTTGTCTAGCTACGTCCTCCCCTGTCACCACCTTACAGTCTCCTATCCCTCCTATTCAGACCACACCTCCTACATAAGATATAGTCGCCCTGTGTGCACTGTCCTCCACTCTCATACGTCACCCTGTGTTCCTCCCTCTTCTAGACACATGCATTCACTACAGTCAATTCCATCCTTTTTGCAAAATCCACCATCTGTCCTTCACATTCCTCTCTGACACCACACCTGCCCATCACGTCCTCATCACCTCTGTTTCCCTAGCATGTCCATTGAGGTCTGCTCCAATCACCACTCTCTCCTCCTTGGGTACACTCTCCATCACTTCATCCAGCCACTCCAGAAATCTCCTTTCTCTTCCATCTTACCCCCAACTTGTGGGGCCTATGTGTTGATAACATTCATCACTACACCTTCAGTCTCCAGCTTCACCCTCATCACTCTGTCTGACCCTCTCTTCACCTCCATCACTCTCTTGACATACTCTTCCTTCAGGATTATCCC
>OMLC01096152.1:0-10839 GCA_900302585.1 Regalecus glesne | reverse complement strand
TCAGTGACATCCAGCTGGGAGAAGGCCACGGGGTAGACCGAGGACCAGATGGAGGGATTATATCTCCACACGGGCCTGGGAATGCTTTGAGATCCCCCAATCAGAGCTAGTTGATGTTGCAAGGGAAAGGAAAGATTGGATTTCCCGGCTGAAATCTTCTATCTCCATGACAGAGGAGAGACCCCAGAGACCGAGGATGTCAACAGAACCACATCATCTGCAAAAAGCAGTGATTTAAACCTAAGTACACCAAATTCCAACCCCTCTCTTCCATGACTACGCCTGGGGGTCCTGTCCATGAAGATCACGAACAGGATAGGTGATAAAGAGCCACCCTGGCGGAGACCAACCCCAACTGGGAAAGAGTCTGACTTACTACCTAGAACTCTGACACAACTCTCATTTTGGGCAAAGAAAGATTGGATGGCCCCGAGTAGTGACCCTCTTATCTTATACTCCTTAAGAACTTCTCACAATATATCCCGGGGGACTCGGTCATAAGCTTTCTCCAGATCTACAAAATACAGGTAAACTGGATGGGCATACTCCCAGGCCCCCTCCAGGATCCTTGCAAGCATAGTCAAATAAACAAGCAAAATTAAAAAAAATCAACGAAATAGTGAAACCACCACTAAAAACCAACACCACAGTTGATATGTCCCATTTTTTCTGGGGGAGGGGAACTCATACCCAAGGCTATACTGGTCAGGGTCTGCCGTTGCTCTTCGTTCCAGTCGTGGCCCTCCAAGGTGGTGATCCACGACCCCCCCAGAGTGACGGAGCCTCCTCTCCTCTTGTGCCATTTCAAAGGAGGAGTTACTGACCAGGCTGGAACGAGAGGAGATCTCACTATGACCGGAGTCTGAGTAAGCGTCTCCTGTCCTCGGGTACCCTGGTAAAAAGAGGGAGTAGTGATGAATGAGAGAGAGGAGAGGGAGAGAAAAAGAGGAAATGAGAATAGAAAGAGTGGTTGAAGAGGAGATGGAGAAAAGAGAGAGACAAAGAGAGAGAGAGATGAGATGAAATAGAAGGAGAGAAGAGAAATGTGTTTGTTTAATTAATGTAGAACCTGTATACATTACTTCAAGTTGAGAATCAATTAAGATGATTTTTAAGACTGTCTTGAAAAAAATTCCAGCTCTATGGACATCAAGACAAGTCGGTTTTATTTTAATAGCATATCATTACAAATTGCAAACTGGCCTCAGTGGGCTTCACACTAACACATCATCCTGTTTTTAGATCCACGCATAGGATAAGGAACAACTCCCCTAGAAAATAGGAAAAAAAACTCAGGGAGAGCAACAGAAGAGGGATGTCTCTCCCAAGATAAAGGGGTGTGCAATGGATGTACCGTATACATGGTCATTATGCAACTGTATTGTTTACAATGGCGGAGATACCTCAGGATGTCACCTGTACAAGTGATGAAATATTTGTTTCATAAAAACTTTGTTGCCGGATTTCTAGTTTAGCAAATGAGAGGGTAAACATTAAATCAGGAGCTCCCAGTGGACGAAGGGATAAAACATCAGATAGCCAAAATTCTTACGCGAAACTAGAGCAGGGATGAGTACCAAAAAGGAAACTTACCAAAAAAGAAATGAAGAAGAAGCAAAGAGAGCAAGAAAAAATGGCAGATAGAAAGGGAGACGATAGGTCAGATGCCGCTAACGACGACATGCTAGCTAGCAAAAAGGCTGGCTTTGTCAATGTGTCTACGCAGATTGGGACCAATAGTGAGGAAAACCGAAAAGAAATGATGGACATCCAAGAGAGAACTCAAAGTCTGGGAAGTATGTTTCAATAAGAACTAACCACTTTTAAGGAGGAGATGGGAAACAGGATCAAGTCAATTGACAGGGAAATGGAAGCCCAGGACAGAGATATTGCAGACATGCAAGAGCATGTGGTGGAGACCGAGGAGTGGAATGTAAAACTGAAGGGGATTCTTATCTCTCTCCTCAAGCAGCAAAGGAGGCTACAGGAGAAAGTAACTGGCTTAGAAAGGAGATCAAGAAGGAACAATATTCGAGTTTGGGAAGTACCAGAGGGCAAGGATTAGGCAACTGAGTTTAAAGAGCGCTTGATCCACAATGAGCTTAAGCTCAGGGAAGATGCCAGTCTACAAATACAACGTGCTCATAGAGCGTTGGTAATAAAACCTACTAGAGAACATGTCTTAATGCATGCTCAATAATCCAGGTATGAAAATCACAAAAAGAGGTGAATCAGTTCAACTGGATCTGAAGTTTATTCAGATTAAACAGGCCTTGGTTAAGTGTGGTTACCCTAACTGGGAGTTTGTGAAAGCCAGGAAGCCTCCCAAATAGTGCTCCAGTCAATTTCGGGGAGAGGAGGAACCAAAGCCTAGACCGGTAGTGATTCCGGATGTGGCGGGAGTATCGGAACAGCTGAGACGCGTATTTTCAAAACATTGCGTCTCAGTTGCTTTCAAACCCCGGAAAAGACAAAAAGTTGGTCCACCCAAAGGATCGGGTCCCCCGGCACAAACAGAGTGATGTAGTGTATGCTGTTAAATGCCAGGAGGACAGCAATGACCTGTACATCGGGGAGACCAAACAGACGAGGGCTAAGAGGATGGAACAACACAGGAGTCAACACGTCAGGCCAGGACTCTGCAGTCTCCACCATCTACAGGCCAGTGGAGACTGTCAAAGATGAGGATGTTCATATCCTTGATAGGGAGGAACACTGGTTTGAAAGGGGGGCGAGGGAGGCCATTTATGTAAAGAGGGAATGACTGGAATTGAATAGGGATGGTGGCCTGAGATTACATCTGTTGGTGTCGTACAATACCGTGATTGCAAATATTCCCCAATCCTTTGTGAATGGTGCTTGTTGCCACTCAATGTGCAGTTGATCCCCCAACTTACATATGAACACAGCCTATTGTTGTTTGGTATTAATGTACTGTTTATAAGGGTTTGCAGGGACAGCATAGCTCAGTGGGTAGAGCGGCCGTCTGGCAATCGGAAGGTTGCAGGATCGAATCCCCAGTCCTACATACAGCATGTGGAGGTGTCCTTGAGCAAGACACTGAACATCTAACTGCTCCCTGAGCGCCATATGGTGGCAGCTCACTCCTCCTATACAATAGGTTGGGTTAAAATGCAGAGAAATCCAAATTTCTCCTTGCGGGACTGATAATGGAATCATCATTATTATTATTACTAGAGAACAGTGCCTGAGTATTTTGGAGGAGATTTATGATATGTAGAGGTTCACACATACCTGGAGATTGCGGGAGGAATGGTTAAAAGGGAAATGGGAGAAATGGAATTATAACAAAAGGGGCGAGGGTGATACCACTAGTCGGTAATACCACTAGTAATTGTAGTAATGACAACTGAACAGGACAGAATTGTTGTATTGTGGCTGAATGGAAGGACCAAATGGGAGGGTTTTTCTTTTGTTGATTTTTGTGTAAAATGAAAAATGAAAATTAAAAAATATCACTTTGTGGTCACACGGACTGATTCAACTGTTTTGGTGCTTTCTGATTAACGTTTAAGTGTTTCAATATTGTCTTAGCATTAGTGAGTGATATCAAACCAAAGAGAACTATTTCGATCTTAGATTTTAGTTGGAGATAATTAGCAGTGATAAATCATGGCCTCTATAATTCCATCTCCAGCCCAGCAACCATGTATTTACAGAGGATGAATGTCCAGACAAAAAAATCAAGCACAAAATTAAATTATTCAGGCACAGAGTCAAAGAAATCAAATATATTTACAGGAATGCAGTAATCTAAAATAGTAGGTATTGTTTTTGGAAGTCTTAGCTAAAACATAAAGATAAAGATAAAGATTCCCTTATCAGTCCCGCAAGGGGAAATTTGGATTCTCTGCATTTTTGACCCAACCTATTGAATAGGAGCAGTGACAACATATGCCGCTCGGGGAGCAGTTAGGGGTTAAGTGTCTTGCTCAAGGACACCTTTATATATTGTATGAGGCACTCGATCCTGCAACCTTCCGATTGCCAGACAACCGCTCTACCCACTGAGCTATGCCCCCCCCCTTGACTCCAGTCACTTGTAATTATATAGAAGCATTTTTCATTTGAGTCTCCTGTCCCCCCTTAATATGCTCCAAACATATACAAGGTCTAGGATAACTGGAAATTAAAGTTGCAAATGCTGGGTATTTTAAATAAAGTGTTTTTCTTATGTTATTATTGTGAAGCCTACTGAGGCAATTTTTATTTGTGATAATGAGCAAATATTATTGACTTGACTTGTGGAAACCATAGCAGGGTTTGGGGTAACATCAATGCAGACCCATCACATCCTGCACAAAACCTGTTCCAACTCCTCCCCTATAGTAGGCACTACAGGATCAATGTATGTGAAAAACAACCTAATATAAAAACAATGTCTTTACATGGGCTTTCATACAGATGACAGCTTAACATTGTCAAATTTCAAAAATATATGTATTGTGCATATACACTGTAGATGGCACATATACTGGTATGGTATGTCATGTCATTCTACCTTAAGCAGGTAGTAACCTGCTATCCTTTATTTCAATACCTCTGTTACATTCTCTGCAACATTGCATTTTATCACCTCTGATTTCCACCTGCATATAGTCAATCCTTGTGTATATATCTGAAGATGGTTTTGTTGTCATTCCATGTGAAGTACCTGAAGGCCATTGAAATTACAGTCAAATTTCATGTAATTAAAAAGCAAAATGGCCAATAATCCCCAACCAGTACATAGTGTATCTAGCTCTCAAATGTACGACACTTTGAATAAAAGCGTCTGGTAAAAGGAAATTGAACTGAACTGACTCTGACGTTTCCAAATCCAAACCTAAGACATTTAAAGTCCACTAGATGGCGTCTACTGTTGACTGTGATGGAATGTGGTGAGGAGATTAAAATGATCCATTTACCCTTCTTGGGGGAGCTCTGGGGGGAAGTGGGAGGGGAGGAGAGCTGGGAGGAGGTGTTGGACATAGTGTCCTCTGGCTGCTTACGATGTCTGTCGCTGGCCTCTTCTGACAGTGACAGGATTTTCTTAAGCGACTGTGGTGAATTGGTGCCTGAGGAAACAGAGTGGAGAACAAAAAAAAATTATCACAGAAAGACTGCTATCTCATAGAAGGTGTTGGAATTCTAGAATAAATTATTATACTACAATTATTATACTACAAAGAAATAAAGCCAGTAATGGGGCTGTTGTAGCTCAGGGGTAGAGATAGTGCTTTGCGAACCAACAAGCCAGAAAGTGGGGATTACAACCAACCCCAGGGCATCAGACAGGGTCATCCGCACATTCGTCCATTGTCAACCGCTTATCCGGTGTCAGGTCGCGGAGGTAGTAGATTTCTGCCGGGACCTCCAAGCTTTCCTTTCCCTTGCAACATCAACTAGCTCTGATTGGGGGATCTCAAAGCGTTCCCAGGCCCGTGTGGAGATATAATCCCTCCATCTGGTCCTCGGTCTACCCCGTGGCCTTCTCCCAGCTGGATGTCACTGAAAAACCTCTTCTGGGAGGCGATCAGGTGGCATCCTTAGTACATGCCTGAACCACCTCAACTGGCTCCTTTCTATTTGTAGGAACAGCGGCTCTACTCCGAGTCCCTCACGTATGTCTGAGCTTCTCACCCTATCTCTGAGGGAGACGCCAGACACGCTCCCTAAGAAACCCCATCTCAGCTGCTTGTATCCGTGATCTTGTTCTTTCGATCATGACCCAGCTTTCATGGCCATAGGAGAGAGTGGGCACAAACATTGACCGGTAGATGGAAAGCTTTGCTTTCTGGCCCAGCTCTCTCTTGGTAATGATGGTTTGGTAAAACGAGTGGATTACCGCTCCAGCAGCTCCAATTCTCCGGTTCAATTCATGCTTCATTCTCCCCTCACTTGAGAACAAGACCCTGAGATACTTGAACTCCCTCACTTGGGGTAAGGACTCATTCCCTACTCGGATTGGACAATCCTCTGGTGTCCTGCTTAGAACCATGTTCTCAGATTTAGAGGTTGTAATCCTCATTCCAGCTACTTCACACTCCGCTGTGAACTGATCCAGTGAGTGTTGGAGGTCAGAGACTGATGATGTCAACAGAACCACATCATCTGCAAAAAGCAGTGATTTTATTCCTAAATTCACCGAATTGCAACCCCTCTCTTCCACGACTACGCCTTGAGATCCTGTTCAATGAGATCACAAACAGGATAGGTGATAAAGAGCAACCCTGGCGGAGACTAACCCCTGGTGGCGCAGTCAATAGACCACGCGTTGCTTCTAGAACAGTGAAAGAAGTTTGGGGTCAAAAGAGCAAATGTGATTAATTTGCTTTTACATTATCTTTTTAATATGATAAGATAAGATAAGATATTCCTTTATTAGTCCTGCAGGGGGAAATTGCAGTGTTATAGCAGCAGGTGTAAAGCACAGTAGGAGAGACATCACATCTAGAAATAACATGTAGCATAGACGAATTCAACAGGGGAGAAATATGTACATTATATACAGCATGGACAGATAAAACAGATTGCACTCATTCTTAATTATACAGTATATTGCAGTTGTTGCTGTATATGTTTTGGGGTTGTTCTAATGGGGGAGTAGTGCTGATTAAAGAGCCTGACAGCTGTGGGAAGAAAAGCCTACGGAAACGCTCCTTCAAACACCTTGGATGCAGTAACCTATCACTGAAGGAGCTCTCTAGTCTAGCAATGTAGTCCTGCTTTGGGTGAGAACTATTCCCCATCATAGATGACAGCTTAGCCATCATCCTCCCTCGTCTACTACATCCACAGTGTTGAGAGGGCATCCCACGACTGAGCTTGCTTTCTTAACAAGCTTATCAAGTCTCTTCCTATCCGCAGCTGAGATGCTGCTGATCAATCCATCCAACCTTTTTAACATATTAAGGTTTTCTGATTATTCTCATTTGTTAATGCTTTAATGTCATACTTTAATGTTCTCCTCAGCTCCTACTCTTCCATCCAAGACTGCAGGGGTCTTTATGCTGGCTGCCACACCATACTCTCTTCCCCAAGCTCAGAGGAGCTGACCCAGGATCAGGGTGACAGAGTCTCTCTGGATGCTGCAGACAGTGGACGTGGCTCTTGGACTTCCTGTTCCTCCGGTTCCCATGACAACATCCAGACCATGCAGCAGGGGCGGAGCTGGGAAACACTGGCCTTCGGGGTTGGTGGGATGGGTGGACTACCCTCAGGTGGTCCAGAGACCCTGATGGGAGGTCCAGCCGGACTGTGGGCGGCCCAGGCTAGGGGAAGCTGGGCTTCAGCCAGCTCATCCTCTTCCTCAGCGGCGTACTGGGGTGAGGACTCTGAGGGTGACACTGGAACCATCAAGAGAAGGGGTGGGAAGGATGTGAGTGCTGACCCAGAGACCAGCAGCATCACCTCCACTGGATCAGAGGAGGCCAAGCAGCTTGGCCGGCCCTCCCCATCACCCGTCACTGCTGGGAGTAAAGGACTCATCTGTAAGTAGCTAAGTCTCCTAAATTAAAAAAATCAATAAAATAAAAAGACTGCGACAAAGACTGAATGAAACATCAATTGTCTTGAATCTCTGCTGATACTTCCATGACAAGGGACTTAGTTTAATCATTTGAAGTTATCGTTTTCAAATATGCTCAATTCAATTTGGATCTGCTTTTATTTTATTTTTATTTTTTTAAGAAGTTTATTATAAAATCCTTCCATACTTTGATAGGGTTAATAATGACATCTAGACCATGCGCCTGTTTCTTGGCTCTGACTTACCATTATTCAGACCAGTCTTTGTAAGCAAAATCTCTGTTTCGTCAAGGGCAGTACTTAATTAAAGCTCAAATAAAATAAATGGTAAATGCACTTGTTCTTATATAGTCTTTTTCTATTCTAACAACCATTCAAAGGCCTTTACATTGAAGGCCTCAAATTTACCGAGCTATATGGTAGGATACAAACCCACAATGCTTGAGTCCCAGATGTGCGCTCTACCCACTGAGCCCCCACAGCTCTAAATGAATTTAAGTTTACATCTAGAGCAAATTGTGAGTTGACAGTTATGATATGAATATGCTTTTGCTGTGATTGAAGTTACTTGGTGTGATTTCTATAGCAAGGAAGGAGGGTCGTTATCGTGAGCCACCCCCAACCCCTCCAGGGTATACTGCCCTCACCATCTCTGACCTGGGAGAGGGGCAGCACCCAGGTCCCCCAGGACCCCCGGCACCCACACCACCACCAACAGTGGGCCACTCAGCCCGGCGGCCCCCCGACTACACTACAGCTCTACAGCGCTCACGCATGGTTACCCAATCGCCCGACTCCCAGCGGGCCAAGCAGCGGGCAGGGGGGCTTCACCGCACGTGCTCACCAGCTGAGGAGCAGGAGCCTGAGGAGGAAGAGGAGGGTGAGTCTTTGTCTTCCAAACTTGTCGCTCTGAGGAAGCCAAAGCCAGTGGTACAGCATACACCCAAGACTACTAGACCCTAACAGGCAGGGCAGGTAAAACCAGATTTATAAGGCCCACTCCCACTTTCTCACTCCAAGAAACCTGCATGTCAAGACATAAACTAAATCAACACAAATGCACACAAAAAACCTAGAAGAACCATTTCTATCACCACACTCACAATGACTGCAGGCTTCACAGCCCATTCCAATTTCCAATCCTTACTTCTAGACATCACTGAGAATTAAAAAAATGAGTCACAGCCAGATAATCAGATTGAACTCTCAGATTGAACTTTGGAATGGAGCTCTTTACCTTTTTTCCCCACCACCTCTCATCATGCATGAGTCTTCCTGTTGAGACCATAAGAGAATCACCAGAAATTCTAATATTTTCTGACATGGAACATGGGTGCAATATCAATCAATGCTCTTAGGACCCACTCACTCTTAGTAACACATCTGTATTCATACTTCTGCAGCAGCATGCTCCTTACATGCTCAGAGTACCTTTCGTTTGGGTTCAAATCATTCCAGCGGTGAATGGTAAATTGACTTGTTTTTATATAGTGTTTTTCTAGGATAGTGACCTCTCCAAATGCTTTACATTGAATGCCTCAAATTTATCGAGCTGGGATATGAACCCGCAACGCCTGACTCCCAGGTGTGCACTCTATCCACTGAGCCACCGTAGCTCAGTACTGTCACCCACCGTTGGACAGAATGACAAAATGTGTCTAGCTGTCTATGTTGTGGCCTCAATAGAAGAGTGAAAGTGATGTCCTGTTATTTTTTGTGATATCTTTCTTAAGATGAGATATTCCCTTACTAGTCCCACAAGGGAAAAATTACATAGGCATAAACAATAGACTTGTCAGTCACTCCTGCACATTGAATTAGTTATACTTTAAAGAGAATTGATATTGCATTTATATTGCATTTATAACCTATATACAGCAATTCATTCATCTGTCCATCCATCCATCCAATCCATGAAGGCAAAGTATAGTTTCTACGGTACAATATTTGTTAGCTGCCATGAATATTGCTTTCTTCTTAAAATCGTGTTGATCTTGGCTGATATTTTTATTTATACACAGTACAGTACATTGTATGAGTTTAACTGGTCCTCATTTTACTTAACTCTCTCTCTCGCTCTCTCTCTCTCTCTCTCTCTCTCTCTCTCTCTCTCTCTCTCTCTCACTCATTCTCTCTCTCTCTCTCTCTCTTTGTCTCTCTCATCACAGAAGATGAACAAGTGTCAGCTGTCTGACAGACAAGACTGGAGTCCTGTCACAGTAGCTTGAAGTCCCCCTTGCACAGCTTGGGAAGAGGGCGGGTGTAAAGAGCTTGACTGACCAATAGACTTATCAGTTACGTATGTGCCTGCCTCCTCCACCTGGCTGTCCCTCTGAATTGGTGGATTCTCTCTGCTCATCTCCTTCCCTTGCCTTAAAGCATCATGGGGGGTGTTTTCAACCCTGCATGCAAAAATTAAAAATTAAAAAAATACTGTGAAGATGAGGATGAGGGGAGGAGATGGAGAGAAGGACAAAGGTGATGACACAATGACTGGCACTTTTTTGGAAAAAATAGAAAATGTACCACACACACAAAGCCACATTGCTGTTAACATTTCCAATGGGGCAGAATCCTAATACCCTGTATCAAACACAAGCACACCCACATCTTAATACAAATAGATTAAAACAACAGCGTCATGAGACGTTGAGCTCCATCTGCACTTTGCCATTTTCTACTATCTAAAAAAAGCAAATTAACTGTGGTTTAAAAGAGAGCGAGAGACACCATGAACTTCACATCTTATTTTATTTCTTTAAAAAATTTTTTTTCCTGTTTTCAGGGGTCTTGGTGGGATATCTTTGAATTATTGCACTCTGCTTGAGGGGGTGTTATCCAGTGATTCAGTATTAACTCAAAATTCACATTTGAATAGTTATTTAGCTTAGGTTCAAAGGTTGGAGGGAAAAAAAGATGCGCTCACACACAGACACACACACTCACACACACAGGCACAATATACTGATACATACACTCAAAGATATCCCTACAAACATGACTTCCAGTTCGTTCTCAGACATTTAGGTCAGTACTTCACTGTGTGTTGTCATCACATAGGTGACACCAGAGGAAGCAGGGAGGTGATTGGCTGAACGAAATGAGTGTGTGTGGGCATGTGCCATGGTGGTTGCTACACAGCAGAGAATCTCCATCTTCATCTAAACCAGATGATTTATTCACTCCAAGTCTGGAGGATCCTTTATTTTTCTTCTTTTTTCTTCTTTTTTTGAGGGGGGGATGCAGTTTGATCACTTTTCTCACGTGAGGATATGTTTATGAATGGGTATACATTACATTTCAAGGATG
>OMLC01096150.1:0-10076 GCA_900302585.1 Regalecus glesne | reverse complement strand
ACACACACACACACACACACACACACATCTGTTTTTAAGGATGGACTGGCAAACAGTGGGGAACTGTCAGGGCAATCCAGGCCCTCAGAGTAGACCCAAGACATTCTAAGAAATATAGATATAGTCTTTATTGATTTTTTATTGTACCCATGTCAGCATCATAATGCATCAACTAAGAGTGAACATTTATTTTAACAAGCAAACATGCCCCCAGCCCACCATCACTCAGTTATTGTCTCTCATCACCACCTTGTACTTCGAAACAAAATAAATGTAAAACATGGGAAGAATCAATCACACGATTCAATTGTGCTTCTAGTAAAATATAGACATGCAATAGATAAAACTCTATATCATTGGAACAATATTCCAGAACGTGCCTCCATCCCCTTCTGGGGTCTTACCCTTTTCCTTTGTACCCTACATTCTTTATGTACACTACATAAATAATATTGGATCATATTTAATAAAAACCTTCAAAGAAATGATGTTTAAAATATTAAGAAGTAATTAGTTCTAATTAATTTCATCCATTCATAATTTGACGACCGGCAAGTTAATATTGTTTGCTGAGGGAAGTGGTGAGCCTTGTGATTGGTGGGCCAGCTATAATTCTATCGGAGCAGTAACAAATCTATTAGTCAATCACTTCAGATGACAGTAAAATTGACGAATCAGATCTTCTCTTTAGGTGGGCGGGCTTTGTTTGCGGTAAATAAATAACAGGTTCCGCCTACTGCCGAGTGGTACATGAATCACAAGCTAGTGGAAAAAAACTGTGATAGCTAGCTTGGAAGTTAGCGAGTTAGCGTTTTGTATCACGATGGTGAATGAGAGTAACTAACTCATAATTAGGATATGTTTGCGCATTTATTACCCCCTCCCCGTATTCAAGATTAACTTGTTCAAAGAAATTGAGTTATTTGACAAAGGAAGAGCTACTTTAAGGGTAAGATATTTAAAATGGATAGGCCGCCATGCTAACTGATTTATCCGCCCGGCGCTTCCGCCGTTTAGCATATTGTTGAATTTATTTGTGGAAGCGGTAATCTATAATTTCACCCATTCAGCGGTCCTAATGGATATTTACCATTACATTCATATTTAAAATTTTGAATGGCCAACGTCCTTACCAAATATCATATATTGAAAATGTACTGAACACCTATGTGTCTTTTGAGCTGTACGGTGATATACATCAGTGCGGGTGTTAATGTTGATATTTCCTACCAAATTTAACTAGAGTTACTAATAATAAAAAAACTAATTTGGAGTTTCATGGGTTGAAATAGGTTCAACGAGACATAGTGCTATTTATGTAATGAGCTGTAAAGATGTTGAATCAGCTCATCTGGACATACAGATTAATGATAGAAGTGTTTCATCACTCGTACAGATGACATCTTCAGTCTGAGCTGACTGCAGGCATCCCCACCTTCATAAACGATACAGTTGTATAACCACGCCAACTAACGATGATTTCATATGCAAATTGGCCCTTGAGTGGACTATCGCCGTCATGAAATGATGATAATAATAATCATTATTTAAAAAAATAGTTGGACTGCTCACCTCTCATCAGGTGGGTGACCCAAATCCCCCAGTCCCTGCCCGTGAGTCTAAGAAACCATACTCATTTTCAAATATATATTGATCAAACTTCCTCATTCACAGGAGTTCACTCTAACTTTGCACCTGTATTAAATCATTTTTATACCAACCTTTTGTATTGGTTTCGGTTTACAGCTAGTTACAGTTATGCTTATCTATTATTCTGTGTCAGGTGTTATATATTATTTAATCCCATTTATTTTTTTGGTACCATGGTTAGGACTTGTGCTTCGGATGGCTGTAGAAGCACCACCGGACAAGTGGGTCGGTCATGCTGGGCTCAGGCTGCAGCTGGAGGAGCAGTTGAGCTGTCACCTGCCTCATTCTGCTGCTCAAAAGCCAATACCTGACTTGTAGAGCCCCCTGCCATCTGTGGAGCATCTGCGAGGTGTCTTGACTGTGCGGAAGGCAGGTCAGTGTAGGTGATTTGAAATGATGTTCTCAGCTCTTTGGCCTCTTTTTAGCATTTTTAAAATTCACGCAATGGATGGTGTTAGGCTCAGACCCGGGGGGCGATCACACTTTAACAATATTGCGTATACTACATGTTGGGAGGTTCCCAAAATGCTGTGATCACTGTTCACTTTCCATGGTTCTGAAGTGTCTGTTGCAATGTTTGTGCTGTCATGATGTTTATGAAATGTTTTTGGTTTAGTGTGATAGGATGAGGTGTCTGTCATGCATTTTGTATCCCAGCCTGTTATCTCCATATTCTACTGAAGTGCACATACTGCTTGTGTGATGATGCCATTATTTGTAAGGAAGATTTGTGTTTTACTTTAGAAATTAGCTGTTTTTTGTTGTTAATAACACACTCAATATGTGCTTGTTGCATTGTTAAAGCTCAATGAGTGTCTTTTTGTTTCAACGCTGGAATTGTCATATGTCAATGCTAAATGGCATAGTCCTTTGCAGTACTCTAGGAGAGACACAGTAAGATAGGATAGTAATCTACGTTTTTCCTGATGAGGGAAGGGTGTTCAGAGGGCCAAGATTTAAGAGTCAAGGTTTGCCACTTCTGGAAAGCCATGGCATAGAGCAAAGGAGGAAAAAGACAATAGTTAAGTAGGTGCAGGAGGGAGATTAAAAAAGAAGATGGGGAGAGCAAGCGAGACATAGGGAGGGAAGCGGGTGAAAGGGGGGAGTTAATCACAGTGTATTAACACTGCTGTAACACAGCTCCACACCTGAGTGGATATCTCACCGCCTTGATACATTTATGTTCTAATTATCTGCATCATTGGAGTTGATTAATTGATTGTGTTTTTATTATACACAATGGCACCATTTCAGCAAAGAAACTGATCTGTGACTGGTTTCATGGACGATGGCTTCCTCTGTCGTGTTGCTAGATGCCCCATTTCAGTATGTCTTAGGTTCAATATCAGTTTGACTTGTGTCGGTGCAAACAGTGCAAGACCACTGATTAGGGAGTGTTACGTTATTTGGAGAATAAGCGGTGTGAAAATATTTCAAGCACCTGTTTTTCTGGATGAGCGATGATAAGATTTACACTAGTTATCATGGCAATTTTCATTTAAGAAGACAGAAATTCAGCAGTGTTGAGCCATGTTTTAAATTTACACTCCACTTGAGAATGTGCTGCTGAAATTAGGGAAAAATGACTTGTAGTGGTAAAAAGTTAAATGATTTTGACTTTCTCGGAATACTATTTTACTCATAATGAGTAAAATATCACTTTAAACTGTAAACCAGAGTAAATGAAAGAGGAGATGGTGGGAAACGAGTAGTGTTTCAGGGAGACTTTTGAGCACTGAGTAGTGCTGGGTGCTGAACAGTAAGTTGGTGGCTTAAAAATGATGATCTTGCCCTTGAAAACGTTGTACCCGAGTAATATGCGTCACATACATTCAGCCATGACATTTTTCTGACCAAAGAACTAAAGTGCAGTATTAACAGAAGTAGATCACAACAGTTAAATCAAACCAGAATTATTAATAAAGTCAAATAGAGAAGAATTAAACGGTGTGAAAACCCATGTTATGACATCAACCAACCCCAGACCACATCTCTGTTTGATTGGAGTGTGACTGAACTCAATGCAAAGAAAGGTTCGAGACAAAGAATCCAATGGTTGTGGTCATGGATGTAAAGGAGATGAATCTGCAATCTGTATTTTCCCAACATTCCCCCTCTTTGTTTGTGCAGAGATGTAGTACTTTACAGGAAGATCACATCCTGCATAAAAACTTTAACATCAAATCATTAACATTAGATGCACCATATAACTGGGTTTGAGCAAAGGTGACCTTGGACGATGAAAGATATAGGAAGCACATGCATGCCCATGCTTTATTTATGCATGTAAACACACACACACACACACACACACACACACAGATCGTTATGCTTAAGTAGTTATACCTTATGACCGAGTAGCAGTCACCTGAAGAAAATGAACCACTCTGTGGGCAATCAGCCACACCATAAAACAGAGGAGCACATGTAGTGTAACTCAATCTCAGTCTTTACTATGATCATACATACATCTTATCATAGACATTGTGGTGAAAGGTAAAAAGGGCACCTTCACGCAGCCAATCTAGTTACCTTCACCGTACATCACGGCTGCACTGAGTCAACGGGATTGACACTGAACATTAAAATATATTTGTGGTGATTGTGTTGCCAGTTAAACTTGTCGTGAAAAATTGAATGCTTTAAAAGCAGTTTTTAGTCATTGGGAATGCTAAGTGGGGAGAGATATGTTGTGTGGAGTAGACGTGTTTGTGCATGGAAAAAGGCCAGTCTAGAGAGACTGTCCCAAGAGAGTAAATCATTTAACTTGTGTAGACAAGTATACCTCTGTGCACAGAGGTATGCCGTCACAGGGGGATAGAAAAAAGTTACAATAGAAAAGAGCAGTGCCTAGATATTTTAAGCACTTGGTGGGGATAAAATTAAAAGGTAAAAGTTTGAAGAAACACAGTTGGTAAAACAACCACACTCGTTATTGAAGAGGGGGGTGTTCATAAAAGATGAGTACTATCTATGGAGATGTATTATAATGTCCAGATGTAGAAACTACACACATACACACACACCATGATCATCATTGGCGGTGACTTGGTATCAAGTATGACAGTTCTCCTTCTAGGTTTTTCTAGATATCCTTGCGGGATATGCATGACAGCTTTTATGTGAAGAGGCTGATGTACCTGCAGCCACTGCACAGCCCTTGGCAGGGGGTGGCTGGATTCCAATGGCATGGAGACAATTGGGGATCACCCTCTGTTATAGTCTCCATCTGCCTTCACTGCCACTGTCACCTGGAGACATTCTCTGCCAGTTATGCCATTGAGGTGTTTTTTGGATTGTGCTTTGTCTGGTACTGCCCCATTGACCTTTCTGCCTTGGGTGACCCTACCAGGGGCCAAGCTCCATCAGCATAGCTCTTGGGGTTATTAGTATATGCGAGCTTTTCCATCACAGCATAGTGGTTATCCAGGAGAAGAGGCATACACACACAAACATCAACTATGTTGTTCAGAGAAAGTGAATCATGTTTCTGACACTGCCCTGGGATGGCCCTGAAACGATTAATGGAGTCATTGCTTTATTCATACTATGTGACTTTGAATTTCTCATGTTCACACATCAATCTGCCTGTCTTCACATGAGAATTAAAATGCACGGAGAGAAGAAATCAAAATTGGAAACCGCAACTCTGTTGTCAGGTGGATTTAGAAAAAATAAGTTGTTTTCAAGAAAAACAATCACAAAACCGACTATCAGCAGAAAAGTTTTTGTGCCAAGTATGTGTTTCTATGGATATGTTAAATCCACACAATTCAGATGTCCAAGGAGCATCTGATATTTCTATCCTCTTCTCAAATTCCATGAGAAGCATGACTAAGGATAAAAGGATTTGAATCAGATGAACGCTATGCCCCCTGCTGCTGCATGAAAGTGGGAAGAAAATGTTCAAACTGCGGTTTGACAAGATCAAACTCATGCTCCATTCTCCGGCAAACACAATATCCGATGATCAGCTGATCACAAACGTATCTCTCAAGTGCTGTTTTGAAGAACCACTGCATCAATTCATTTGGTGCAGTTGCTAGCCTGATAACTAGTCTGAGTATATATGCATATTCTTAATACATAATACAGATAGCACACTCATACACATACAATGTATGAAAGATTTGCATTTTGTGCAGACTGTCAAACACAAACAGTGCAGCAAGTCTGAAGTGTGTTGCATCACTTACCACACCACATCTTTATTCAAATATTGCTCTCCATCTAAGTCAATGTCCACCCCTAAAATGAGGGGACTAATCCTGACATGTAAAACAGACTTCTTTATTTTGCTTGGCACTGCTACTATTTTTCCCCCGCTATATTCCAGTTAGTAAATCAAAATCAGATAATCTGGACATTTATTTAAAAAAATAAGAGGAGGTTTCAACATTCATCTGCATGACTTCAACTCTGAAGTCAGCCCTGTGAGTTACTAAACCCCTTGACAAGGGATAGAGATTTAGATCAGAGTATTCATATGCAGGATCCAGGCAACCAATCCCCAAATGGATCCAAACTTGTTATTTTTTTGCTCAATGATCCAGGGAGTCAAAAAAATCAAATAATTTGAATCGGATGATTTGGACTCGGCCATGGTAGCTCAGGAGTAAGAGGTACAGTCTCAATGCCTGCAACTCCACCATTTCTATCCAGCCAGGTCTCGGCCAATAGAGTGAGGTCCAGGTTATGGGTACCCATAACTACATGAACTAAAAATGGCTTATTAGTTAGCAATCTGATGTTTAATAAAGCTATTTCTATTGTGTAAGGTGCATGGTTTTGTGGGGGAATGATTATGGGGAGATTACAGTGTTTGTATCTATGGTTTATTAGTACAGGAGTTAGTATGGCAAAGTTTTAGACATCAGTATGATGGATCAGACTCACTAAAGGACTTGAATAGGTGTCATTTACCAAGCATCCGTCCATTGTTAATCGCTTATCCAAAGTCAGGTCCTGGAGGGAACTGGAGCCGGTCTCATTTCTCACTGAGCTAAAGGCAGAGCAATTAGGGGCATGGTGTCTTGCTCAAGGATACTTAGGCACACTTTTTTGTAGGTGAAGGAATCAAATTTCCAACTATCCGATCAGCAGTTGACTGCTCCACCCACTCAGCCCTGCCACCCCTTTCAGGTTTTGTTTACCGTGGAACCAAGATCGAAAGCACCGTGGGCCTTAAGATGTCAAGTAGTGACAGAACTGTCCACATCTGCGTTGCCCATGGCATCGACAAAAGAGTTTGAGGAAATAGAATAAAGCCCATTTAAATGGAGCATTCGTGAGCCTGCTCCATGTAGATGGAATCCGTCATGTTTAAAAAATATCAAGGAGTCATCAGGAGTTGATAGTAATGCTTGCAGACACCTTCTGTTGAGGAGCCACTGGAGCTAGAGTTCTCCACCTCCAGAAACTCATACATTTATTTAAAAGTGATTTAAATGTCAGTCCTCAATTTTTTTAAAGTTCTTATTATAATGTGAATTAGTTGAGAATTTTAAATGATCAATTCTTGCCCTCTCGGGATTTTGATGATGAGTAGGAAAGAAACGGAGCCAAAGAGCAAGAGAAAGAATGAGAAAAAGATTAAGGAGCAATGAGAAACAGTCAACTCAAATATTTAATGAGAATGCTGAACAGTGAATGTGAGACATTTTCAATTTACGGCCCAGATTATGAATACGATTATTTAACATGATTATATAAGATGCATTCACAAGCACTATAATGCTTTGCTGAAAAAGACGAAAAACATTGGTCAGGGTAATTCTGAAGGAAGAAGGTGTCAAGAGTATGTTCCAGGTGAAAAGTGCTGGACAGTGATGAGTATGAAGCTGGAAACTGAAGGTGTGATGATGGATCTTATCAGCTTCTAATCTCCACAAGTTCCTTGTGAGATGGAAGAGAAAGACCTCTGTAGTGAGTGGGATGAAGTCGTGGAGGAGAGAAATGCGATTGGGTCAAACTTCAATGGAGATGTTCTTGAAGGGAACGGATGGGATGAGGGGGTGTTGGGTACATCTGGTGCCAATGACAGGGATGTGGAGGAACAGATGGTGGTGAATTTTGTGAAAAGGAAGGAAATCGAGCAAAGTTTGACATACAAGAGTGGAGAAAAGTGCACACAGGTGGACTATATCTTATGCCAGAGGCATACGCTGAAAAGGATTTGAGTCTGCAAGGTGGTGACAAGGGAGAACATGGCTACACAACATTGGATGGTACTCTGTGAGAGGACTTTGAAGATCAAGAAGAGGAAGTGAGTGAAGGTAGAGCCAAGGATCAATTGGTGGAAGCTGAAGAAGGAAGACGGTTGTGTGGAGTTCAGGAAAGAGTTGAGACAGGCACTGGGTGGTAGTGAAGAATTGCCGGATGGCTAGGCAGGCCTTGCAAAAATGGTGAGGAAGACAGCAAGGGATGCACTTGGTGTTTCATTTGGACAGAGGAAGAAAGACCAGGAGAGTTGGTGCGGGAATGAGGAAGTACAGGAAAGTATACAGACGAAAAGAAGACAAAGAAGTGCGATAGTAAGAAAGTTTAAGAAATCTATTGATGCATTCTCAATAATCAAGGTGAGGATCTCATAAACAGGTGAATCAGTTCATCTGGGAACAATGTTTTATTGAAAGAGACCAGTCATCAATCATACAGGTGATATCATTAGTCTAAGCTGACTGCAGGCATTCTCACCATTATAAACAATGGAGTTGCATAATGACTGAAACATAAGATAATTTAATATGTAAGTATGCCATCGATTGGGCTTTCAATGGGAATGTACTATTCCGAGAGGCCTGGGGACTAGTTGCAATCACAGCATTGAGAGATGAATCACCCCCCCCTCGGAAGGATTAGTAATGACTTTATTAGAGGGACACCTGAGGTTGGATGGTTCGGAGGCAAAGCAAGAAAGGGGAGATTGATATGTTTGGACACAGGCGAAGAAGACTTGCTGAATATATTTGGAGTAGGATGCTGAAAAGGGAGCTGCCCAGGCAAGAGGAAAAGATGAAGGCCAAAGATGAGATTTATGGATGTGGTTTGGGTTAGGACATGCAGATGGCTGGTGAGACGGAGGAAGATGCAAATGGAAAAGAAGAAATGGAAACAAATGATCTGCTGTGGTGACTCCCAATGGGAACAGTTAAAAAGGGAAGAATAAGAAGATTTTTTCGTTTCTATTCGACATTTATTAATTGTAACATTAAAACATGCATTGAAGCTAGGTTAATGAAAAAGGAACAATTGTTGGCCCACATGCAGATTTCTCATTTACTTTAGTTGTCAAACTGTGGAGGTTGATTATTTCTCAAAATTTAATGGAGAAATATTTTTATTTTTCCAATATTTCTAGCCTTCTGCTCCCATACTGACATCTGATGGCAGTATGCCCTCTTCGAATTTTACATATCATTATGTTCACTAATCTCCATGAATGCTCAATCAGTAAGTAGAATGAGGCAGGATGACTGGCAGATTTGTACACAGGTTTTTACAGACGCAGGGATATCTCTGATGTGTATTTTTTTTCTACTTTAACCTGTTAGAGTGAGAAGTCCAATTTTACTGATCAGAATGTGTCCCTACAATGTTGGGTTGGACACAGTGGGATTGAACATGCAACATTTGGCTTGTCAGTTTTCAAAGCATTTGATTAAATGCAGAGGACACATTTATCTGTCTTTATTTTATTTAATCTAATCTATTTCTGTTAAAGAGTCTCCCAGACAAAGAATTTCACACGAGATTTACAATCAACATCTTGGATCTTGAATCATAATTTTCTGAACCATGCACTTTACCACTGAGCAACCATGGTCTTCTCACCCTTCTAGAGTCCTGACCAATAAACTGTTATCAAGTCAAATACTTTGGTCCCAATTAGGTGGCCTTATTGAAACTAAGTGAAGTATGAGACTGTTTTATCACCAAGTTCTAAGCTTAAGACGGTTTGGTGCTGTGGTAGCTCAGAGATGGTTTCTGCTTTGAGAACTGACAAGCCTGATGTTATGGTTTTGAACCCACTGCAGGGTGTAAAAAAAGGACATCCAGCCTTAATACCCCACACTCCATCTAATTCCATGTCTATCCTCACAATGTGGCGATTAATCCTGACAAGTAAACATTGTGCTCTTTCAACTTTGAATAGTTCATAGTTTTTAAAAGATGTGGCATTCTGAAGCAAACTTGGAACTCATGTTTGTTAATAGTTGTGTTCAAATAAAAGCAAAACAAATATGCTAGAGCAGCTGCAAAAAACAATTCTATTTTCATGTTGGATGTTTACAAAAATGACAAATGGAAAATCACAGCAAGGGCCACCGGTCACTTTGCTTTTAGGAGACTTAACCAATGTTGTCTGTTTTTGGAAAGACAGTGATGATTGTTTTTTCATCACTCTGTTGAAAATAGCAACCTCC
>OMLC01096147.1:0-10512 GCA_900302585.1 Regalecus glesne | reverse complement strand
TATGTGTGCTCCAACCAGGTCTTTGGTTCATTTCAGTTTGGCAGGGTTTGTGGGTGGTCAGCTTTGTGTGTCTGTGTGTGTGTGTGTGCGTGTTTGTGCATTTGCGGGGATAGGACTGCAATATGCTCTTTGTCTGTCCTTCACAAGGCTAATGCTGGTAAGCAGGCTACAGCAGGAGATCTGCTCTTGATGGACTACCCAACAGGGGTGGTGTCACAGTTACCCCTTGTCCTCTTCCTAATAGAACACCACATCTCTCTCTCTCTCTCTCTCTCTCTCTCTCTCTCTCTCTCTCATGTGCTCTTCTTGTCCTAGAGTGGTTGGAAAATCACACACTCCCTTTCTTCTATTCTGACTACCTCTTATTTCCCATCAGAGCAGGGTCCAATGGGAAGACTCTATCCCACAATGTCATACTCTCTCCCCCTGCGGCTCACTTTGACAAAGCCGTCAAGCCTTACTAGGATGATAGATGTACTGTAGTCTTCTGTGAGAGTCTGTGTGTGTGTGGGGGGGGTGTTAGATAGAGAGATTGAGAGAGAGAGAGAGAGAGAGAGAAAGAGAGAGAGAGAGAGAGAGAGAGAGAGAGAGAGAAAGAGAGAGAGAGAGAGAGAGTATGCGTGCATGTGTGTGTGCACGTTTGTATGCATGGACGTGCACAGGTGTGTAGAGATGCTGAGTTCTGAAAGGGCCAGGCCCCTCTTTGCTTTTGCTTGTTGGGAATCATCTTTATACCAGCATATGGTTTCTTTGGGATCTATTGGGAATCACCAACCATGTGGCAAACCATGGGGCATTTGGAGCCATGGGTGTATAGGTCTTCATTCCAACACTGCCCCAGTCCTTGCCCCAATGTCCCAAGGTGTGTAAAGACCTCCATATGCAAGGCCCTTTGAGAACACCCCTTAAAGTGAGGGAAGTTACCCTTATTAGTAGACGTTGTGGGCTTTAGGGGCACCATAGAGCAGGAGGTAGGGAGGTCATCTAGTAATCAGAAGATTGGTACTTTGATCCCCGGTTCCTTCAGAAAGCATGTCAGAGTGTCCTTGAGTAAGACAGGGAACTCCTAACTGCCCGAGTCCTGCAGTTGAATGGTGACCAGTCCAGGGTGTTTCCCTGCCTATTGCCCAATAAGCACTGGGATAGGCCCCACCATGACCTCGCAACCCGATCTTCTGGTTGACAATGGATGGAGGACTTCAGGTACTAATTCCCCTTCTCTCTTTTAACTCTATCAAGATGTGCTCATTTCAGAGAAATCAAGGTATTTAGGTGTGGTGTCTGTCATCTGTTGGTAATGTTCAGAGACCCGAGAAGGACAAACACGAGAGAAAATGATGGATGTCAGTTCTCAGGATGATGTTCTTAAGCTGCCTCCATCATTTGTCAGAGCACACTCTCTCTCTCACACACACACACATACACACACACACACACACACACACAGAAGACTTATTTATCTATGGCTCCCTGTTCATATACAGACACTCTCATAGCAGGGGAGGAAGATGAATGTGTAGGGGTGGATATCATATCGCTAACACAATATTTGAGGAAAAATATGAGAAAGAGCATGGTATAGATAAGGCCAGTGATTTAAGTAGCATGTCTGCTGGCTTCTTGTTGAAATATTACCTCTCTTGCTGACTTGTAAATCGGATATTTGGAGCCAGCAGTATCACGTGGTGGTAATTGATAGGGCCACAGAGTGATGATGGCCATGTGTGGTATTCAGATGGGAAATACGACTGGAGTGAATTTTCGGGGGACAAGACACTGATATGATTACTTACACCCTGAATGGCTGCAGTAGTCCAAGCTGCTCGGTGTTCTCGTAAGAAAGAGGTCTGTTGTACATGTCACGATTAGTCCCCATGTTGTGGGGCTGGACACAGTCATAGATGGAGCTTGGGGGATTGAGGCCGGATGTCTTTCCTGATGCCTCGTGGTGGGCTCAAACCCACAGGCTCTGCCTCATTTGTTCCCTGGAGTGCATCCTCGACCACTGAGCTGCCATGGCTGTTTGGATTTCTTGTAAGAGACAAAAAACACTGTGTACCAGGGAGGAGCAGAGTGTTTTTAATTTGCGTTGTGCAAAAGCAGCTGAATGGCAGTTAATTTAGCTGTGCAGAAGTAGCCGTCTGAGGGAGAGGGGACGAGAGAGAGAGAGACCGAGACAGACAGACGGAGGGAGGAGAGGGAAGAGAGAGGAAGGGAGTGAGACACAAAGGCAGTTTAAACTCATTATGTTGATTTTTTTTTCTCTCCTTTCTTCCACACAAAGACACCAAGGCACTTACAGACGCACCCAGACGGACATCAGTTGCTGCTTTCTTTCTCTGACGCTCCACACATGCAGAGCGAACCATCTTCTCCCCGTTACGACACAAAAGCGTGTTCCTTCAAAACACCTCCTCTCTCTCTTTCTCTACTCCCAACACGAAATCAGACTGGATCGAGTGACCGATACCGTTAGAGAGTTGGAGCTGCCCTCTCGGCTCTTCCTGTGTGTGGACGTTGGCTATCTATCATCTCAGGCTTCAGGTCAGGAGCTCGTCATGTGTCACCCTCGTCCCCAAATAGCAGATAAATCCTTATAGATGAATCTTTTACACTTGGCAGCTTCCAGCCAACACAAGCATTTACACAGACACGCATACATGGCAAACATGCGCATACATGTATCCATGTGTACACATGCAGGACAACATGCGCCTATCGCAGATCAGATCATGTCCCTCTGCCACCTGAGCCCGGTTATCATGGACCCTACTCTTTGTTTCTCCCTTATACACACACCATCACAGTCATGAGAGAGCAAACACACACTCACACAGACACACAGGCAAACAAACAAGAGCACTGAGAGCAGCGGGGTGTAACTGAAGCCTTCATTTGTATGTACATCATGTACACCGGGGGAGACGCTCAGACAAAGAGAACTAACACGCTCACATACTCCCTCATAGGCACAAGCAGGCACTTACACTTGCACTTGAAAATAATTGAAAAAAATAAAACCGGTCAGACTTCTGCTGTGATGTCCCTCCAAGGATAAAAATTGCTTTCTCTCTGTCTGGCTTTCCAATCAATACTTCCCCTGGTCGACAGACAGCCATAGGTATACAGCAGGGGCTTCCTAGATATTGTGGCCCCTCAAAAAATAAAATGAAAACATGCATGCACGTGCACACACACTCAAAGATGCACAACTGCTCACAAACATGTGTGCACAAGTATGCTTGTTGATGTACAGCAGCTGCCACTGCTCTACTTTGTTATTAACTCCTCACATGCTGACTGGAGCAGAGAGCTTATTATTGGCTCCACTGACAGGCTGGGGTTTGACGGGGCTAGAGGGAACAGACAGACTGGGGGGGGGCAAGCAGGGCACTGATGCAACAAATGGGCAGGTGCTTCAGCGAGCAGCTCGACTAGTCAGAAACAATAGCGTCACAAACTGTTGATAACTATCATTGTATAGGTCAATCTTCAACCAGGGGGGCCGTGCTAGCTCAGTGGTAGAGCGTGTTCCTCAGGAGCTAATGAGCCAGAGGCTGCAGGTTCAAACCCTCTGTGGTGCATCAGGAAGGTCATCCAGCCTCAATCCCCTATGCTCCATCATAGTTTGTGTCCATCCCCACAACATGGGGACTAATAGTGACATGTAAAATGGACCTCTCGTTGAATAGGTCAATCTCTTCTTTTTTAATTTAATGGCCAATGTGCAGCTTTTTACATTATTGTCACCATTCTATGTGCCAGAGCAGATTATAGCTTCAAGTTAATCCGCATCTTTTTTAAATGTGCTTAAAGGTGGGAGAAGACCAGATAGGGCTTCATAGCTCAGGAGGTAGAGTGGTCATCTAGTAATTGTAAGATTGGTGGTTTGATCCCAGGCCCCTTCAGAAAGCATGTCCAAACATCCTTGAGCAAGATACTGAACCCCTAACCATTCGAGCCCTGAGATAGAATAATGACCAATCCAGGGAGTTATCCCCACATTTCACCCAATGAGTGCTGGGATAGGCTCCAGCATACTCCAGGATCTGACTCCAGATAAGTAGTTGACAATGAATGGATGGATGAGAGTAAACCAGAGCACCTGGAGGAAGACCTTCTTCCTACGAGGCCACAGGGCTAACCACTACACCACCATACCACCAAATCTAGCCAACATTTCTAGCCAGAACCCACATGAGAATTGAAGGATGAATGTACAGAATGCAGAGAAGCAGAGAGTCTGCATGTTTATACATAAACGTATGGACAGGAGTTGTGCAGACAAAGACAGGAGGCTGGGAGCAGACAGGTTTTGACTGCAGGTCAGAAAACAGGAGCTGAGGTCTGAGAGCACCACTGTTAATACCATCCCTGCTTGCATAACCGGAACTGTACATGCAATCGCTTCACCTCTGAATCAAGTATATACATTTAAACATGATTCTTCCGTCGCTTCATCCCTTTTAGCTGAAGTGACGTTTCTCACTCCTCTTCTGATGTAAATGAACTAGATTACGCTTTGAAGAGCCCGTGTTAGCAACACTAGCATTAGCATTTGAAGCCAGCGTTGCTCAGGTCTGGTAGCTGAGTGGAGTTGGTCAGGTACGACATGGGGACCACATTGACAAACAGTATAAAGTACACTTCCTTAGCTTAGTTTCCAACAGTGTCTGCTTACAGTATTTTGTCACTGTGAACATGCCCAAATCGCCCGAAGCCAAATGCTCTACATGCTCCCAAATGTGAGCCAGACCACAGCTAAATGGTACTTTCAAACTTTAATAGCTCCTCGAACTTGCAATCTTTGTGCAGCAGATGAGTTTTCCGTACCGACATTTAAGAGTCAGGGTGGTTTTCAAAGGCAAAAATATACTTTATTGACTTTCAAATATGTGATTAATTTTGATTGTATTGGGTGAAATCCCACACATCTGGAACATAGCATGGCTTAAACAAACCACAAAAAAATAACATTCCCAATGTTTCCTTCTTTCTGGTGTGAGAATCACATCAGGCTTTCAGGGATGTGCTTCACGGTGGCCCAGTGGTTACTGCTGCTGCCTCAGAACTAGAAGGTCTTGGGTTCGAATCCCAGGTCCATTCTATATGGACTTTACATGTTTTCCCCGTGTCTGTGTGGGTTTCCTGTGGGTGCTCTGGTTTCCTCCCACCATCAACAAGACATGCATGTTAGGGTTAATACTCCTGCCCCTGAGCAAGGCAGTAGGAAAAAGAACTGGAGTTGGTGCTCAGGAGCTCACTGCTCCTATACATTAGGATGAGTCAAATACCGAGAACAATTTCTTTGTAACCGTAAAACTATCGAGTGACCAAATAAAGTGGCCTTCTCTCTTTTAGTGTGCCGGTGCGTAGCTATGCACGTGTCTAAGCGTGTGCATGTTGCACCCGCTCCCTTGCTGTCCATTGATTCTGATGGTGACTTCCCTCCCTGTCAACAGTGTGTTCCTGGATGGCTGCAGAGTCCATTTCTTGACCCACAAGTTGTATTGTACTTTGGGCATATGAAGGCTGAGTTAGTGGGGACAGGCATGGCCATGAGTCTCCCCAACATTCCTCTCTGTTTCCAGCTGTTCTCTACCTCTGAAGCAGACCCCCCACCAGTTAGAATGGTTGATGGTGGCTTGGGCCAGTCTCAAGGGGTCGATGTAACATTTCTCCAGTGATGTTTTTAGCTGGTCTTTGGATCACTTTTCCCGACCACCTGTGGCCTGGCGGCCCAGATGAAGCTGTTCAAACAGGATTCCACTTGGCAGGTGTTCCTGAGGCATCCTGATGACATGCCCAAGCCAGTGTATGACCAATGGCCAAGTCGTCTATGCTCTCGGAGTTTGTCCTTGCAAGAATGTCTGCATGGGGAACACAGTCAGGCCACATGATCCTCATAATTCACCACAGACACCTTATGTGGAACCGCTTCAGCAGCCCTAGGTGGACGGTAGATGTAACCCAGGCCTCACAGCCATACAGGAGAGTCGTGATGCGGAGGGTTTTGAAAATGGCAATTATGGTGTGACGGTGTCTGTTTTGAAAGAGCTTCCTTTGGAGTTTGCCAAAGGCTACAGAGGCTTGTTTGATTCTATTGTGATTTTCACAATCAGAGAAGATGCTGCCCAGTTATTTGAAAGATGGAACAACTGGGAGGGATTGGTGTCCTATAGTGAAGACAGGCTTAGTGGGTGAGAGGCTGGATCTCCACAATAGCTCAGTCTTGATGGTGTTGACTGATCCGCACATATCCCATGTACAACACAAGCACGCAGACACTCCCACAATCCACTCTGCCGGTCTCCTATATGTCCGTGTGGGTCTTTGGACCAGCTGGTCCAAAGAACAAGGAGGCCAGAGGGAGCTGGAAGTTCAAAGTGACCAAGCAGCATGGAGGTAATTTCCTCCTCTTAGCCTCCTGACTGTATTACTGAACAAAGAGGCTACCTCAGCTGGGAGAAGGAGAGGGAAGTGCAGGGGAGGATAACCGAGTGGAAGACAAGAGAGCTGATAAATGGAGAGGGGGAGGTGGGGGAAAAACAGCTAAGGAACAAAAAGAAGCTAGGGAGTTCCAGATTGTATCACCGGTATCTATCTCTAGCATCTTGACCCACCTATGGAGGGGAGTGGATGGTGTCACTACTATAGTGGAGGCAGGAGGGTATCAGTAGCCAAGCACCTCCATGCGGTGGAGAATTCATAGTGTTGCCTGGGAAGTCCCACATCACTAAAGGGATGTGTGACTTATGTCTGTCTTCTTTTGAGGTTATTAGCCACTCTTGATTCCATAGGAGTGGATTGGCGATAAAGAGAGACAGACGCAGGCAGAGAAGGCAGCAGAAAAATAAAGAATAGAAAAATCACATCCTTCCCTACCATCGAGCTTCTTTGGGAATATTTGGATGGTGTCAACAGTGAAGACTTGTTGGTGGTGTGTAACACATACAGGACAAACACACAATCAATACTCTCTCTCTCTCTCACACACACACAGACACAGACACACACACCTCACTCTCACCCATCCCCCTCCCCCTGTCCAAAAAAGAGGATTGCAGCCATACATAATTGATACACTCCTCACTATCGACTAGCTGGATTTTTTCATCCACCTCTGTGGCTGCTTCCCTCTCTCCATTATTCCTACACTCTCTCTCCCCCTGCTGCTTCACCTCCCCCTCCTCCCTCCACGTGCACACTACAGACAAATGTGCAGGTACCCACACGCACTCACATACATGTACAGAACACAGAGGTCAGTGGACAGTCATGGCGCCCCTCCTCCTCATCGTGCATTGCCCCACTTTGTCATTAATCCATGCAGTTGGCCAACAGTCTGGGGGACACATGCTGAAATTCAACACCGCACTTGCTCAAGTGTGCGGCTGTGTGTAAAACTCTGTCGTATCTCCAGGCATGTGTCGATGAGAGAAAGTATTGTGTCTGAGTTTGTGCCAGTCAGGCTTGCATTCATTTATTTATTGTGTTTTTATACCTTTTTAATAGATAATGATAGCTGAGGCAGACGGGAGAGAAATGGGGGGTTGGACACGCCACAGAGGTCATTGGCTGGATTCGAACCAGCAGCCATTATGACCATGTGGCCAGTGCTGTAACTGGTTTGTATTTATTTGTGTGTGCGCATGAGTGTTTGTGGGTCTAAGTCTTTATCCCTGTGTGTGCATGTGTATGTTTGTGTAGAGACACATGGCCTTGCATTAGCAACGCTTTGCGTGCATGGTTGGGAGCAGAAACACATGTCTCCAGAGCCATATTGTGTCTACCAGTGATGTGCCCCTGATTATTATTTTACCAAGGCTGGTGTTAACTCATGTTTGTTGGTGGTTATGCAGCCTCGGAGTTCAAACCGCGGTCAGGGGAGACACGGTTGACCTCCTCTTCTCTGCACTGCCTGTCTGGCAGCCTGTTTCCTACCAGTCTGTTACTTCTGAGGATGTGCCAGGCCTGTGTCCAGGCCAGAGTACGCACCGGGGGGGCTCATCGCCAGTAGACTGGGTGGATAGCTGGACTTAAGGCCTTGATATCTGTGGAGCCTGTCTCCTTTCCCTCCAATCCATTATCCGGAAAGGGGGAATCTCCTCACGTATATATTTGCATCTATTTTTGTTTCTATGGGTGTGTGTGTGTGTGTGTGTGTGTGTGTCCTCAGCTTTGCAGGGCTCCAGTGTCTTCATGATTTCAATTGACCCAAATCTTCAAGCTGAGACCAAATCCAATGAACAGTGCATATAGTATGTGTCGGTCTATGGATTTGTGTGTTTGTGTGCTTTGTGTCCTCGAGTGGCTGATGGGAATAGACATGCAGAGAAATGAGGGGGAGATCGGCTTAGAGAGCAGGCAGTGAAAATAAAGGTTAAACACTACCATTCCCACACCAAATTATTTTCAGAGTATGCGAGAAAGCAGTCTGTAAATGAGGCAAGTTATATAATTTCATTTCGCCTCTCCCCCTTACGGAGTCTGGCTCCAAAATCGATGCATAATGCCGATCCTTAATGCCTTCTGCTCTGGTATGAGGTCGAGCAGACTGATAGATATGCTGTGAGTCTACTGATAGACTCACAGCACCCTACTCACAATCAATTTGACCTTTGAGTAGTACACTACTGTGATACACAGTGATCACCATCATCACTGGATGATGATGATCATCATCATCATCAGAGTGGTATTACCCAGGAGGTCGGGTGGCCATCTAGTAATTGTAAGATGGATGTTTCAGCCCCTGGTTCCTTCAGAAAGCATGTTGGTGTCCTTGAGCAAGACATTGAACCCTTAGCTGCTTGGGATAACAGATGAAAATTAGCCCGGTGCCTAAATCTAGCATGTTTACATTCCTAAATGTTCATTAATATGCAGGAGATTATAATTATTATTATTATTATTATTATTATTATTATTATTCCCATCTCTTTATTTATCTCACATCTAACCTCCATAATCCAGGACTGTGTTCTAGCAAAAACAAGGAAATAAACACAGAGTAACACATCATAACCATATATCATAATGGTAGCCAGAGACAGGGAGTTCAAACCCACTGTGGAGTATCAAGAAGGGCATCTGACCTTAATCCCCAAGCTCCATCTAAATCCATGTCCACCCCCAACAATGTAGAGACTAATGGTGACACGTAAAATGGACCTCAGCAACACAAAAGTTTCTTTCTAACAGAAGTAGAACCTTTATTTGTCATTGTACCTACATACAACAACATTTGTTCTCTGCATTTAACCCATGGTATTGTGTAGCAGCAGTGAGCAGCTACAACGCCCAGGGAACAGACTCCAGTTCTTTTTCCCACTGCCTTGCTCAGGGACACAGGCAGGAGGGTTAACACTAACGTTCATTTCTTTATGATGGCAAGAAGAAGCTAGTACCCCTGGAGGAAACCCACAGAGACACAGAGACAACAACTCCAAACTCCACACAGAAATGACCTAGGATGGGATTTGAACCCAGGACCTTCTTGCTGTGAGGCAACAGTGCTAACCACTGGTCCATCAGGCTGCATACATCCTTTATTTCCATCTCCATTATTGCCAGATATTAGTCATGTAGGGACAGGACACAGGCCTGGTTCAACAGTATGTTTACACACACACACATGCAATACAATATGTGTCTGTTTGTGTGTGTGTGAGTGTGTGTGTGTGTGTGTGTGTGTAATTATTTGACACATTTGTGCTTGCAGTGTGGATAAAAAGCCCCCATAAAGGCTTCCAGCCGTTTTGGTTTCTCTGAAGGAGAACCTGGGGCATCGACAGATCAGAGCCAGAATGCTACCTCTCCCCTGCTGGGGCTGTTTGGGCCTTAATCATGCTGGGTGTAATTGGAAAGAGTCCCTCAGCCCGATTATCCCTTTGCTAGCCCCAACACTCAAACATCACCTCCTAACCTCTCTCCCCACAGTGCTAGACACACTTGGGTTAGAGATTGACAATTGGGTTGTACCACCAATCAACCTCACTCCCACAGCTAAAAGAGGAAGGGTCAGCAGGGGCTCACCTGGGAACACCCATAGTGGGGGAACTGAGTGGGGCAGCTGTATCAAAAACAGAGGGCCAGAGAGGGAATTTGCTTTGGGTCTTAAAGAGCAAAAGGAGAAGACGGAGAAAGAGAGAGCGATAAGTCGAGATGAGAGTGATGGCCTCTGGCCTCATGGTGAGTCTCACTGGGATTAGTAGAGCAGATTATAGAACGGATGGCCAGATAGATGGCCAGGCCTGCCTGCCTTGTAGTTAGCCTGGACACAGGAAACACTGGCTTTGAGGTCAGTGTAAGACCAAGGGACTCAGGGAACAGTCTGTTTCATCACTCCTCATTTGTTCAGCAGCAGGTATCTACTCTGTATTTCATCTCTCTCTCTCTCTCTCTCTCTCTCTCTCTCTCTCTCTCTCTCTCTCTCTCTCTCTCTCTCTCTCTCTCTCTCTCTCTCTCTCTCTCTCTCTCTCTGTGTGTGTGTGTGTGTGCTCCAGCCCC
>OMLC01096144.1:0-19498 GCA_900302585.1 Regalecus glesne | reverse complement strand
TCTGTCCTTCCTAATTTTTATGAATGACTTGTGGTTTCGCCTTCTCCAAGTAGCATCAGATTTAATGGTTAACTTTATCAAGATAGCCACATACATTTAGGAGGTGCTTTATCCTATGTCATGCCTCTTTGGCAATGACTTGTTGGCTACTTGCTGATAAAGGCCGTCCTCTTAGCTAGATAGTGCGGTTGGTAGTACTTCTTTTACACTCTGTCTCTCAAGTCTTTTTCATCAGTTTATTTTTCCTCTTTCCCTTTATTTGCTTCCATTGTATCTGTTCTCTTTCCTCCTCTTCCCCTTTTCCCTGATTTATCTGCCCAGCAGGAGCACATTAGAGAAATGATATTCTGAAATGTCAGACCTGTCTCAGGGTAGACAATCCAAGCCAGGGGCACATAACTGAAAGGTCAGACAAGAAGAAATAGTCTCTCTCTCTCTCTCTCTCTCTCTCTCTCTCTCTCTCTCTCTCGCTCTCTCTCAATGTATTGATAAGCATAAACTATCTTGCTCTGTAGTCATAGGACAAGCAGAATGTGTGCTTTGTGATTTTCTTTGTGTGTTGAGGAAAATAGATGTGATGATTTACACAAACACTTACGCTAGGTATGCACAGCTAGATAAGAATGTAATGGAATTATGTTGACTTGTGTATTTGTAACTCAATAGAGAAATTGTAACTCAATAGAGAAACCAAGTGATGACACCATTTTTTAATTACATTGGGCCTCATGCATGAATCATGACCACACACAGATTGGATCTTAAACTGTGCATGCAAACAATTTTATGAACTTTTGTTGCATTCATCAATACTTGTGTACTTTCTGCTTGTTCTTAAGTAAGATCAAGATTTAAGAGTCCCCTAAACTATACTTGAGCCAATATGCACAAAAGCCAACTTGTGTTTTGTGTTGTGAAATCTAACTGCTTTAGTCCTGTGATGGAAGGGACATGTCCAGGGTGCCTCCCTGCCTTTCACCTAATGATTGCTGGGATAGGCTCAAGCTTTACTCCACAATCTGATTTTGGATAAGTGGTTGATGGATGGATAATGATGAGCTGTGGGCAGCTGCCCACTGTTTCCAGTGTGCATGTCAGGATGGGTTAAATGCAGAGGATGAATTTCACCACGGGGATTGATTATTTTTTTCACTTTTTTTATTGGATTTTCAACATAGTCTGTGTTTACAAAAAAAATTGCATTTGAAAATTATTAAGCAATAACATAAAACATCCACATCAAAAACAACAATACAAAAGAGTGCAGAAGTTTAAAAAAGATGTACAAAATAGAAATAATAATAATTGTAATACAATAAATTGAATTAAATAAAATTTTGAAAAAAATATAGTAAATACAATTTTGTTTATAGGTCAACCAGCCCAGGCATTCAGTACAGTCCCCTTTCACATCCTGGATAGATACGTATAGATGTATAACACTGAAACATCAGGGAAGTTAAGTTGGTTAACATAAGAAAAGAAGGGGGGCGACATTGCATAGGATTTGTTTAGAGACCCTTTGAGAGTATGTCTAAATTTTTCCAGCTTTATACAATCTAAAACAGATTTAATCCTAAGAGCATAAGAAGGGGGTAGAGAGGATTATCATCCAAGCAAAGTCAATCGTCTCGTCAATAAAGTAACAAAAGCAATAACATCCTAATTTTTATTGGACAGTTGTAACATGGGTGAAGAAACTCCAAATAATGCAATAAAAGGGTCTGGTTTGATCTCAGTCACTTATTTCTGAGAGTTTGTCAAAGATATCATTCCAGAAGCCAATGAGAGATGGGTAACACCCAAACATGTGTACTTGATTAGCAGGAAACTGGCTGCATTTTACACAATTAGGGTTCACATCCTTATAAATTTTGGATAATCTCACTGTGGCCTATGAATGAGTTTACATTGAATGAGACCATGTCGACCATGGATAGAAGAAGTGTGAACCCTTTTGAGTGCCTCTCCCCAGCCATGGGGATTCATAACCCACATCTCATTTGATTTGTGATCCGTAAGGACCCCACACACACACACACACACACACACACACACACACAGTTCGACACGCATGTGAACCACAGATTAATTGACCATCATATTGAATTACAGTTTTACTGCTGCTGTTACTTTGTAGAATAATGTTTCCCCAAGTCCCAGAGTTGGAATTAAAGCATAGACAAGATGGATGAATGATGTGTTTTACTCAATGGCTGGTTGACTGTGCAACAAAAAGGCATTGTGTGTTCACGTGAAGAGGGCTTGTTTGAATCCCAATGAATCAATCAGGGATGCTTGCATTGCCAAAGCACAGTGACATTCATGGCTAATGGAGAAGTGAAAGACCTTGAAAAGCCATATCATTTAAGGGAGGACAGTATCCTACCTCATATTGCGCTTTAACAATTGAGTAATAAATATTTTATAGCTTTAAGATTTTCGACAAACTTCATCCATCTTGAAGCATATTCAGGACCATTAGCAAAGATGTTGTATTTGTCTTGCTTTTTTCTTTTTTTCTTCTCTTCTTCCGTTAGTCCTTTACCTATTAAATTACAGGGGCTTGTTTGTTTTGGGGGTTGCACACGGTACTCCAGTTTGCTCCAGTCTGGGTTTAGTTGCACGCTTCCTTACGCTAATTGCCAAATGCCTGGCACGCGTATCCGATTTAAGATCAAACGCAATTCATCAAAATACCCGGCTTGGGGAGAACAAAACTGGCCAGTGTTCATGTTTCATGAATCTCGCGTAGGATCTTCTTAGGTTCCTCTTATTTCTTTGTGCACTAACAAATGTGAGAGAAGAATAACAATTGCAAATTGAATCATTCTAGTCTATAGACAAACCCTAATGATCGCACACACTTTCTGTAGCATCTGGTGAGCCCTCTTGGGTCATGTTTTAGTTGATAACAAAATGGTCTTAAGGTGGACGTGCTCATTCCAGCTTTATATTTCTATGCTGGGGCTCCACTGGAGTTCCCTTGGATGATTCATGGATCAAAATAAATATTTGTTTATCTTCTACTGGCCCTTTATGTAGCCCCTCAGTTCATCCCCTGTCTGGAAAAAATGCTGTTTTATGGCATGTCTCTGCATCATTGGTTATTTGTATGCAGGAGTATGTTAAATGCCTCTAATGCTACTTATGTAGACTGTTTTGTGAGAACGTGTGGATTAATTTACTGAGAAAACCATAGTTTGCTGCTTTTGGATTGGTAGCTCGAGCATAGCTGCTTTTGGTATGATACAATTAGTTGTTTGTTTATTACTTGGACAATTAAAATCATGTTTGGGGGATGGTGACAGACAAATGTGTCCTTGATTATATTATTTACAGCTTGCACTTCTAACTCTTCAACACTGTCCCTTACAGATGGAACAGCCCTGGCTTTCAGCACTAGTGGTGTGAACAAACATGTTGGCATATGGCTGTTGCTGGCCCCCAAAAAGAAACTATCTGATGTTGACTGGTGCTTTCTTCTTAACAACAGGCAAACAAATTGAAAACCAAGCATTAAAAATATGCCAGGTTCTACAGGCAGTCCTCAGCCAAATGAATGGGACATACGTGTTCTGGGTTATTCTGCTGAGCAATAGTGGTAAAGGGAATTTTGACCTTTCATTCTTTATTTCGTCTTCCTTTGGAAGTCCATACAAAGGAAGAAAACTCCTTCTTCCCAATATTACGATGCATGCTAACCAGACTCTTCCTGATGCTGCGCCAAAACCTCTGACCTTGTCCACTGTTCCTAGCTTTTTTCCGAGGGCCGGCCAAGCTAGCTGCTATGCATGGATTATGAAAACATGTTGCATAGTGGTGTAGATAAATAACGCATTAAAATGCTGGACTACAAACAATTCAAGGCTAATATGCATCCTTTGCTTGTCCTTGGCTTCTTTATATACTCAGGCAGAGGTTAGCATTTTTGGTGAAAGTATTTTGCATTCATTTTTCTGAACCATGATCTGGTCCATCGTTAGTTGTTTCATTTGAAATTAGTCCGCGAGTTGATCGTTAAAGTCATTTAAAAAGGGTTTACCTCATTGTGTGGGTATTGGTTTGAATTCATTGGTTTGGTTTGATGCCTGGCTAACTGCTGTCTCTCTGTGCCTCTCCATTCAGATCGAGCTGGGAGCATCAGCACCTTGGACTCTCTGGACTTTGCCCGTTACTCAGATGACGGGAACCGGGAGTCAGATGAGCGGGTGGCAGGTAAGATGAACCAGAGCTATAAGGACTCAAAGTGACCGAAACCTAACACAGAGGAAAGAAATTATGGATAGAAATACTGAATGAGTGAAGGAGGGCATCTATGAATTAAGACAAATCCTGAAAAGCTTCAGCAAAGATTTTTTAGTAGCGATGATAGATTTTGAATGTAGCCCTTACATTTTCTTTTTCTTGCCGTGTTACACAAAAACAGGTGAATCAGTTGAACTGGATCAGAAGTTTATTCAGAGATGTTTCCTCACTCAAACAGGTGACATCTTCAGTCTGAGCTGACTGCAGCATCCCCGCCCTTATAAACAATACAGTGATACCACTCAACAAAAGTCTGTTTTCATATGCAAATTGGAAACTGTATTGTCACATTCTGTATTCATCACTGTATTGTTTATAAGGGTGGTCGATGCTGCAGTCAGCTCAGACTGAAGATGTCACCTGTTTATGAATAGACTTCTCATCCAGTTGAACCAATTCACCCATTTTGTGATTCTCTTACCTGGATTATTGAGCATGCATCAAGATTTGCTGTATAACCGTTTTTTGTTGTTGATGACGGTCCATTATGATATACCTTTTAAACAGCAGCTTTCACAAAGACTGTATTCCCCTCTAGCCCAGTATCATGTCTCTATCATACTAATGTGCTGTCACAGCGGGTACAATGGAGGTTTGTTCCCCGTAGATCTGTTAAACAAAGCGGATGGGATTTACATGCGAGTCAGCTGAAGGTAAACCTACCACCAAATCATATCTCGCAAAACACTCAGATCAATGACGTATGGAAGTAAGAGGGTGGTACAGTCTCTTGCAACCTCCTCTTGACAACTACCTCACTAGAGTCAGGTGGTGATATTTTTGGCAACACTGTCAGAATTCATAGTCCTCTTTCCCTGTGGCTACATCGTGACAGACCACATGCTAATGTTAGCCAAATACATCATTGCTGTAATGACACCATCCAGTGAACCTGCGTTGACTGTGCCTGAGCAAGGACAGGAAAATAGTCTGCAATACTACCAGTATTAAAACAAGAGCTTTTGGGTCCCTATCCTGTGATGCAGTAGAGGAAATATCCATCATAAGCTTTGATACTTTGTCCTATACCATGTTGATGGGTAAGTCACTGAGACTGAAAAGTTATAGTCTTTTGTTGTACGATGACACCCATTGTTTAAACACATTCACACGTTGGTTTTTCAATGTTTGTGTATTTTTGATGGATAAATCTTGTCCAAAACTGCATTACTAATCTCAGTTACACGAGAAGTGGCCAGCTCACGCAACTAAGTAGAATTTACAATGTTTTTACTGGTTTTGTGACAGAATTAACATTAAATCTACTCTAAGTTGCATTTAAGGAAAACAGGTGTAGACATATCTTTTGACTTTAACAGTGATGGCTTATAAACTAAAAATGTGACTAGGAGTCCATGGATTAGTGCATATCACTTTAAAAATTATGCATTGGATCTTAAATCAGTTGAGGCTATTTCATTTTATTTTGCATAGTAAGGGCACAGTTGAACTCATGCAGCAGAGAGATGGTGGTTCCACGTTCCCAATTAGAAATTGTGTTTTTCAATTTTTTTTCAATTTACGCACTGCTCAGTCTCCCCAAATTGGTCCCCTCCTGTTCCTTTCTTCCCCTCCCATCCTTATTCCTATAGCTCCCCTTTGCCAAGATGTCTGCCCCAGCTGTCTGACTCTGGGTTTTCTTGCTTTTGTTCACGTTGATCAAACCCCAGTGACAAATACTGGACAAGTCACTCCCTCCAGGCTAGCTTTTTTCTTTCTTTTTCTGTCCCATTCTTGGTTCTCTATTTTGCTGCACTTACATCCTGTGCACTATTGATCTGCTGGGAAAGTTATGGATAAAAAGCTCTGAGAGTGCAGAAGTTCTCCCAAAAGTCCCCCTAAAAGGAAAAAAAGACATTTGACTCTGCACAAATATGATTATTGTCCAGTTCATGGAAAAAGGAATTGAAATTAGTTTAGCAAGATTTGAGAGACTAAACTTCATGTTAGATGCATCATTATCACAGTTCAAGTCCTTATTCAAGGACTTATTCACTATATAAACATCAGAAACATCACATGGAGCTAATTAATTCAAGATTTTAGCCCATTGAGTCACATTTCAAGACACCAACTGGGTCAGGTTCACTGGCAGATCTTCAGTGCACAGCCATGCAACTTTTTTTGTCTCATTGCTTCTTATCTTTTCACATGGATTTTTTTTCTTCAGTCATGTTGCCGTAGTTACAGACACGAGAGTTCCAAGTGTTTTTTTTCTTTTTGTATTAAATTATATTTTGACTTTAAAAACAGTTTCCACAATAATTTATGATAGCTATTCTTTGTATGTTGATTGTATTGTACCCTAGGTAGAAATAGTTTCTGTGTCATGAGCTACATTTTTGAAAACAAAGTTGTAACTCTAACAGAACAGCCTCTGACTTAACAAGCTTTTGTCTTAATAAAAATTTGACCCTTGGTTTTTCAAAGCCAGGTTGGCTTTTTAATAAAACACATGCCCCAAAGCATGAGAATAAACCTATGCAGAAGTTATCATTTGAGTGGCTTACATCAAAATGATTATTATATTGGTTAAAGTCAAAGTTTTTACTATTAAAAAATCCTGTGTCAGACAGCTCTAAGATTACCAAGACTGCATTTCAATAGCATGAATACATGTACTCTTCCCGATTCCTTCAAATTAATATGCACTGATGCAAAGATTGGTTATGTAACTTTTGACTTGACTTAGTTATTTATTGTTTATTTGTATTGTTTGGCCAAACCAGTTGTTGCAGTGCTATTAATAAAAGGAAAATGATGGAATAGCAGTCATTCTATTGAAATGTATTTTAATGCATTACACACTGTTCTGAGATAAACTGCCACCTAGCTGCAATACCATAATCCTCTGCTGCATGCATTTCTTGAACCCATGGTTTGCATGTCTCTTTTTAATTTTGTTTTTTTTTACTCTTATAATCTTTTGTGTGGTTATTTTTGTTTTTATGGCCATCTTTCTTTTTGTTGTTCCCTTTCTTTGGTTGGATACACTTCCTGTGTGTGTTGTCACTTCCTGTCCAGTGCTGGAGTTTGAGCTACGGAAAGCAAAGGAGACCATACAGGCACTGCGCGCCAACTTGACTCAGGCAGCAGGTGTGGCGTACTTTTAATTTCTTCTCCACCTCAACCCTCTTTTGTTATAGCGTTCTCTCCTTTTTCCTTTTAAACTCCTATATGAAAGATAGACAGCACACTTTCAAATTCATTTCAATATTTTCTATCTTTTAGAGAGTGAAGTGCCCTCTCAGGAGAGGAAAAACTTCAAGTCGAGTCCTGAGATACAGGTGGGGGGTTCTTAAATATCGAAAAATACCAAAACAAAAATCTCATCAAGCACTCAAATGAACTGCAAGAGTGCCAGTTATTTACCATGGACTGATCAGGTTATGATCTTTCTGTCTTCTCTCCCTCAGGAGCCTATCCGCCCATTGGAGAAAAGAGCCTTAAACTTCCTTGTGAATGAATATTTGTTAAAGAATGAATACAAACTGTCTGCTATAACTTTCTCTGATGAAAATGATGACCAGGTAAAGCATTTTCAAGGCGCTGATGTATGTTTGAATAGATATCAAAGTCTTCCTACTTGTCACTCACCTACATCTGTTTCTCAAATCATGTTTAAGCCTTTACTATCCTCTAGTCAAACTTTGGCTGGCATAAAGGACAGCAACATACATGATTAGGTTAAAACAAACAAAGCACAGACACAGTCAAGAGACCACAGCATAAATGCTTTGGATTTAAAGACCAAGGCATTATATGATGAAATCACTAAGCATAACTCAGAATCCTTTTGAGATTTTGAATAAATGTTTGCTAATAAAGTGAATAAAACAGTTTTCTTTATGATGCTTAGACTGAAAATTGTCAGTGTCCATATTTGTCAAATTTCTTATAATAAAGACACCAAGTTTTACATTTAACTCAGGGACTTTTAAAGTGTTGGACTAAGTGGAAGTAGCTCCCCCAGCGGTTAAGTAGCATTTCAAACACATCTATGTAGAGACAAGTCATACTCTTGCTGCTCTTGCCAGAGTTTGATATTTGCTTTTCTATTTCCTGCCAGGACTTTGAGTTATGGGATGATGTGGGCCTCAACACCCCCAAGCCTCCGGACATCTTACAGCTGTACAGGAACTGTGGTGCCGCTGTCCCTTCACCTCGGGATACAGTTGATGTGGCAGTGGAGGTGGACTTCAGTGAATTCCCAGGGAACCATATCACCCAAGATACACCAAAAAAGCCTGACCTCTTACAGCAGGTATTTGTGTGCGCGCCTGTGTGTGTGTCTGTGTGTGTTTGTGCATGCATGCATGTTTGTGGTTGAACAGACAACAATAACTTTCCAGGGGCGGCATATTTCAGTGGGTGGAGCGGTCGTCTGGCAAACGGAAGGTTGCAGGTTCGATCCCCGGTCCTGCATATAGCATGCCGAGGGGTCCTTGAGCAAGACACGTAACCCCTAACTGCTCCCCGAGCGCCATATCTTGGCAGCTCACTGCTCCTATACAATAGGTTGGGTCAAAAATACAGAGAAATCCAAATTTCTCCTTGTGGGAGTGATAAGGGAATCCTTGAACTTGCTACTCTATGCCAAATGAACATTTTACTTTATCTGCTCCTTGGCTTCTGGCATTATTATTTAAGGGTGTAATTGTTTTGAAATTTTTTTTGAGAGACTTAATTCTATGCATAGTTCCTCTTTAAAACTTACATTTACCATTTTTAATATGGATAACATCAAGTAAAGCACATCCAAACAGAAAAGTAGTGGACACTTAACATATTTGCATAAATCTGCCATTACCAATCGCCATCCATCGATAATTGTTCCTGTGATCATTGTGTCATTTACTTTTCAGTCCAGTCAATTTTATATGTATAGCCCATTATCATAATTTATAGATTTGCTTGAAAGGGATTTTTTTTTTTTACCATTAACATTCCAGTCTCCCGTAGGCCTTCTTAAGTGCATATGCCTCATCATGAAACCAGCTTATAGCCCTCTGTAGACACCTTGCCCTGGTAGTGAGAGGTGCAACTGAATCAAAGACACGAGAGGGCCACATTTAAGTCACTTCTGAGATTTTCTACAGAATCTGTCTATAGTGATAAGGAGCCAAGACTGCAGGCAGCTGCTGGCCAAGTGCAGCTGCAGCAGATAGATCATTGTGGCACATGGCAATTACATCTGTGCTGACATAAACAGGACAGACCAATTATGCTTAAATTCAACGAGGAAATGATCTGACACAGCAGATGTGGTTTGCAAAACTGTCAGATCAGAGACAGCTATCCCTTTAGATAAAACCAGATCAAGGGTGTTACCACGGCAATGAGCTAACTCTTAAACAAACTGAGCAAACCCAAAAGTATCAACAAGTGCTAGAAGGGCTCGACTTAGAAATCACAAGTTACAGAACATAACACTGAGAGAGGATACAAATATTATATTGGAATCAAAATATATAATAATGAGAATATTAATGATAATCTCCTTTATAGGGATAGTGCATATATTAATGAATATCTAAAATGCAAACATGCCAGATCTAGCCACTAGACTAATTCTCATCATATTAACTTGCTTTACTGCATGAATAAAATAACAACTACTTTTCATTTTGGATGATTATTTTTATGTTAAGCCTTCATCTGTGTCAAAGATCTTAATACTAATTAGGGTTGCAGCTAAAGAATAATGAGGAAAATAGTGCATAGCCTACGAAGCAATGTATGACACAATGCATTATTCATGCTTATCCAATTGAAGATAGACTATTAATAGCCATTCATTATGATCATTGCACCATGGCTAATATTTTGGATGATAAACATAAGCTATGCTTCAACATAGTAGGGATTTTTCTGCCAGTGCTCCTCTTTAGCTTTGGTAGCAGTGATGGTGTCATGTTTTGTGTTCATATATTTTTTTCACGTTCTTTATTTTTATTTATTGTTTCTCTTCTGAGAAATGCATTGTTCAAGACCTCTTTATGTTTCACCTAATGGCTGTTCACCATTAACGTGTTGCTTTTATGTACACACATGCCGGGATAAATCCTGTTCTGAATATCTAAACCTGGATCCACTGAGAGAGTTAGCCATCCTTTTGATACCATTTAACTGTATTTGTGCTTGTTTGATTTTTGAAGCTTATATTTACTAAGGAACCTTGACCATATTGAACATGTTGCATGAGACAGGCCCCTTGTATATATGACTGAATCCTTTATTTACTTCTGGGTTTTTTGACCTGTAGCAACAAACAGAGGTAGTTCAGGAGCTGGAGTACCAGATAGGCCTCCTCAACACGGAGAAGCAGAGCCTCGCTGAACAGATTAAGAAACTGCAGAGGTGTGTATCTACTACTTCTATATATTTGTGTTGATCTGCTTGTGAACACATCTACTGGATGGTTGAGAAAGAATATACTGCAGTCAAGATTCATGGTTAAGTGTTATGTTTATTTTTATCTCGATCATGCTCATCACTATTTGTATTGCCGCTGTATGTTTTGAGGAGTGTTACACTATCGGACCAATGCAAAGTGGCTTTGACTGTGAAGGAGAATGATGAACTAACACTTAAATGAGACAAATTCTGATAAACAAAAATAATCTTGTTTAGGGCCTCTGGTGGTGCAAGGGATTAAAGCATCTATGTTCAGTCTATCTGTGGATCATGCAGTTGGGTGTTGGAAGCCTGGCTGTGCCGTTTCCAACCACAGCCAGAGGTCCATAGTTAGTGGGTCATAATTGGCTAAGCCTCACATGGGTATAAGGGTTAGATTGGATAAAGTATTCTGAGGTTTGCTAAGTGTCCCCCTCTGGGTCGTCTGGGCACTCATGGTTAAGTGAAGGGAAAGTACTCTGCTTCAATCTCCTCTGACGGCAAAGCACTGTGCTTTCCCCGCGAGACTGTGATGTGGGAAATAGCGAGGGCTAGCTGTCATGGGACTTGGAGGAGACACATGCTACAACTTCCTCCTTCCTGTCGATGGGGCATCAAAGCAATAGACCCAGCAATAGGAAACTCGGGGAATTCAGGTGGGGTGGAGACCAAAAAAAGTGGTTTCTCTGAAAAAAGGTTTTTCTAGAGGAGCATCAAAGAGACTGATCTAGCAGTAGGGAATTTGGGGAACTCAGGTGGGGGTAAAAAATCTTGTTCAGAATGGATGCTTTTAATACTGCAGAGTAAATAAGTACAATTTTAGAGGTGCATTATTTTAGCAGTGAAACCTTCACTGGGACAAAAATAACATATGACAGAACGATAATGGAAATTACCCCGAACAAAACCATGTGTGAAATTATAGGGGGAGATGCCACATTGGTACAAATATAGAGCCTGGAAGTAGCATTCTGCCTCCATCTGGAAAATGTCTTCTGTTGCTTGTGTTTAAATTACGGCAATTGAAGAGGATTTTTATTTTCCTCCTGCACATTCCAAGATCAATAATAGTTACAGACTAAAATATCCTTTATTTAACTTGGTAAAAATTCCAATGACATTCAAAATCTCATTTAGAAACAAAACCTGACCAAGGTGGGAGTAATTTACAAAATAGTTATAGACATAACAGCTTATAAGACTTTATGTAAGAATTTTTTTATTCATTCAGTCAGGGGAATAAAGTCTAGAAAGCTAGTAAAATGTGTCCTATCATATCTTGCAACAATTAGCTCAATTTATTATCGATCCCTTTGTCTCTGTGAGGTACATAAAGACATCCACACGATGGCGCTGCTGTTATCCTTCTGAAGCCAGACCTGAGCCATCCTATACTGGATAAAAATCCAAATTGGTTTTATTGGCAAAGTTTGCCTATGCACAACAGAGATTTGAATCCGGTTCTCAGCAGCTTCTAGCACATGTAAACTTACATAAAAAGAAAACAAACCACAGAGAAGGAGAAAAAAAGATATTTAAATATGTATATGGCCATGTGTCATGGCATCTATTTGTTTTATAGAAATTAAAGTTATTAGAACAGACCTTTTCTTTAACTAAGAATGTTGGATTATTGGAATTTTTGCAGGAATACTGTTTTTGATACTCTCTCCTGGATGTATTAATTGTGCATAAACACCCCCACCCACCCCACCACCCACACACACACACACACACTCACAAACAAACAATTGCCTCTGTGTACCCAGACCAAGGTTTAGGTCCAAACAACCACCATGATCTGATTCCCGTGACAACATTGCTGTTCTCTGCTTGTTTTTGCTCCCTCATGCAAGAGATGAGCACACATACACACAGCAAGCTCCTGTGCCTCACCCAAATCATGGCCCATATCCAAACCCAACTCCGCACTCATACATGGACACACGCTCACTCGGCCCTTCTTCTAACCATGATTCCTATTTCTTACTCCACATAAACACTCAAATACTTTCTTGCTGCTCTTTCTCACGATCCCTGGTAAGGTCGTTGCATTGCCATAGTTCCTTTGTGGCTCATTCGGAGGTATTAGTGGCAGGTATAGGGAAATCTTGGGGAGATTCCAGGACACTGGAATGCACTGTTGATCCTTTATATGACGTTTTGTGGAGCCCAACTCAACAAAACAGTGGTGAAGGGAAGTGCCCACTAGGTAGCCACAATGACATGCCTGCTCTCAAACGCCTGTAGAAATCTACATTATTTGTGTTAGTGAATGTTCTGGCCCGAGAGAGGGGTATGTCAATTCACAAGGGCATGCCCTGAAATTCTCTACTGCAACCATTTGTTTTCACAAAAAAACAGGTGACATCTTCAGTCACCTGGTGAGTGACAAAACGTTTCTGAATAAACAACTGATCCAGTTGAACTGATTCACCTTTTTTGTGATCCCCTTACCTGGATTGTTGAGCATGCATCCAGACAACCATTTGTTTCATTTTCTTCGGGAATTAGTTGCTATGTCAACGTCCCCCATGTTGCTCAGGGGATTGTTATACCATACCCATATCATTGGTTAATACGGTTGGACAACATTATGTTGTCGTTATCTTGGATTGGATATTTGTGACTCACTGTACTAATATTGAGTAAAACTTGTATTTCATGATGGCATCCCTCTACTTCTTCTCAGTGAGATTCAGACACTGAAGAGGAGTGTTTCATCCTCACCTCCTACCACGTTGGACCTGAGCTCAAAGGCTGAACTGAACCCTTCCTCCACTGAGCCTCTCTCTATGGTATGTCATACTGTACACCATGAAGTTAGATAGCTAGAAAAGTACGTCGCTCTGGATAAGAGTCTGCTAAATGCATGTAATATAATTTATATACCTGTAGTTTCTGAATCCCTAGTGTTGTCTGTTAATATGGAAATATCCCATGATAACGGTACTGTCATTGTTAAGTGAATGATAGATGGTAACTGAAAGCTCGCCCCAAAAACACGGGACTCTTAGAGGGGTGGTATTAGATGAAATTGTTTGGAGTGGTTCATTGTGTTTACATTACATTACATTTTTGCTATTTAGTTTTAATTAATAAGACACTTTACTGAGGACACTTGACCTGTTGAAACAAATGTAAAATACTTCCAAAAGCAGCCCCCAACAGACAATGGCCAGTACCTGGACATCAGAGGTGTTTCAGAGACTGAGAAGAATACAGAAACTCACTCCAACCAGAGTGCATCACAACCCCAGTCTCACGCCAAGCTAAATAGCAGGCCTACCGTCCAGTTTGACCAGCCCAAAAGGTGAGAGGTCAGCAGAGCACATGTATATAGCAGTAGACTTGACAGAGTGGGAAATGGCTAAAATCACGAGTATAAAAAATCTATGGTCTTCAAATCTGTAATTAGTGTAACTGCTAAGTTGTTTAACCTACCTAGCTAGTTTGTGGGGATTCCTTTGCATGCAGATCCATATGTATGCAATAACACTGCTGGTGCTGAGATATGCTGACATACAGCAGGTGACATAATTTGCACGTTTGAAAAGAACAGCCATCCGTGTGATGTAGGTGTAATAACTAGATGTTGCCACTAGAGAGAACTAGACTTTCTACATAGCCTGTACCCTCACAGAGATATATACAAACACCTTTCCAGCCATCCAGTTTATCCTGGAGAGATTAAAGATAGACTTTATGTGAACTCCCTAAGATTAACAGTCTTAACCATTTTAATGTCAGGTAAACTGTGGACTAGAGTGAATAATAGAACATTGTTTAGCTTGTAATTGTAGGTTAAAGATTTCCATCGCAATGGTGAAGAAATGGGAGGTTGGCAGCACAGGGGAGGATGGCCTTGGCAATTCATTCAGTGGTCAGGGAATTCCACCAGCTGTTATGCAAGCAGTCGTTGAGTGACATTAAATTGATTTGTTTTTGTGCCCATTTTTTTCTGTCATCCCAGGAAGCTTTCCTCAGCCTTCCAACAAGCCCTGCTGTCCTTCTGCAGAATGTCCTCAGACAGTCGCCTCGGAGCTGAGGTCAGTATAAACCAGCCTCTCACCATGTGTCTACAGACATACAATCCTACTCAGGATTGTGCAAACACATCAATGAAAAACCACTGACGGATGCCCTCGCCTACACATCTCACTTCATGCTCATCCCCTAAAAACCCACTTATTCGTGAACATGTGCAAACATAAACAGGGATTTACGTAAAAACACACGTGCATCCATTCTTGTTTATCCAATTAGAGCTTGTTTGACTTAATCTCTCTCTCTCTCTCCCTCCCTCCCTCTGCCTTTCTCCCTGTCCTTCACTCACCACCACCAGGTGTCCCGTATAGCAGACAGTGAGGAGAGTGTGATGTTGATGCTGGGCCGCTGCCTCCCTCATATTGTCCCTAATGTACTCCTAGCTAAACGAGAGGTAAACCCTGCTTCCCTTCCTCCTCCACATCCCACCTTTCCATCATCATCACCACCAGCTTCTTCTCCCTCTGGCCTATAGATACACTCGGAGCAAGGGGGGCCAGGTGGGGTGGTTTTAAAAAAGAATATTATTTTTCAAAGAATTAAAGACCCTAGTAGTTACTCTCACACTCATCTTAAATTTGTAGATTCCCATACAAAAAGTTTACGTGACTGATTTGTGTTGGTTAGTTACTATGTTGGGTTTTATGTAGTATGTGTTATTATATAGCATGCAACTTTTCTGGCTATCAGCAGGCCATACACAGAACACCAATTGAAAGAGACAGGTTGGGCTCCATGCTTAGCTGGAAGCTACAAAAAGATTCACGACACGTGTGTATCTATAGATTGGGAATTCTAGCATCTCTCGACAAGGACATTTTTTATTTTCATTTTTTTCACCAGTGTCATCTCTCCTCCCTTTCCTCTCCTATTTTTCTCCCACTTCACTTTATTTCTACTTTTGCTCTCACTGGTTTCCTTTTTCTTTTCCTTCTCTTTTCTTCTCACCCATTCTCGCTCTTGTGCATGCCTCTCTGCTCCTAGAGAATGGTTGCGCACCTGTGTCAGGTAAGTCTTTCACGAAGTCATCTGCATGATTCTCTGACCCGTTTTAAAGAATATGCAACACAGCCCGGCTCCTATCGGCTACGACCAGTGTCACTCATGCTTCCACTAGCCAGGAAAAGCTACATTCTAGAGATGATATAAATTTGTCATTTCGATTAAAATAGTTAATTTTAGCTTTCATTCTCATAATGTTCTGTAATCATGGTAGAGAAAATGGGTTCTATTTTCTAATTCAAGGACTGGAGTATATTCACAGTCAAAGCTCGAGATGTGTGGTTTTAGCCTGTAGCATATGGGACATGTTTCTCATTGGTTCTTTGACCATGTGCATCCTCACTTAATCCTTGTCTGAACAGTTCCCATCCCATTCTGCTCTCCTCATTGGCTGCCTCTTTAACCATAATTGCAAATTGGCTGAAGGTTTAGAATAATGTAAATTAACCCTGTGATATATGTTGCTTTTTGTTGTGTACCAGTCAATTTAACAATCCCTGGCAGTGTTTTGATTTTATGCTTTAATACAGTCAAAGGTAAGTTTGTAAAGCAATTGTGTAATAGAGTGTTCAGTGATCTCCAATTACCACATGAATGTAAACTGACTTTATGATAATAATACCCTCCTTCATTGGGATAGTGCATATTAATGAACATTTAAAATATAATTATACCAGATTTAACCACCAGGCTAATTTCCATCTGTTATCCCAGATTGTTAGGGATTCAGTGTCTTTCTTGCTCAAGGACACGTCAACATGATTTCTGAGGTGCCTTGATGCATGCTCAATAATCCAGGTAAGGGAATCATAAGGGAATCATTTTTTTTGGAGGATTTCTGAAGGAACCAGAGATCCAAACACCAATCTTCCGATTAAATAGATGACCACCCTACGTCCTGAGCTATGGCTCACCAGACTTTGTCTGTTAACTGTTCATGTGGTGCATTTCTATGGAACAAGGAGAAAGTCAGTACTCCCTGGAGAGAGCCGGGTAAGGGCTGATAATATACGGAGTCATTACCATGGAAATGTTGAGAGCGGGAATAAATAAACACCTGCACAGGTGTTGTGTATGGGCATCAGTGGTTGCATGCAAGAGTGTCTGTACCTGTCTGAGTGCCTACACATACCTTTTGCGGTAAATGCAAAGAAGAAAGTCTTGCAAAAAGTGTGGTAAAAAGCGATGAAAGGTAAAGGGGATGAAAGAGTGCTTGAAAGTGGTAAGTCAGGTCTTATTGGCTGAAAGTCTGCCTGCTTTGCATATCACCATGGTGACTCTTTTTTAATTAGCCTTTAACAGTTATTGGGAACTTGGCCCCCATCCAAAATCAAAGAAAAACAAACCAAGAGAGGCAGGGAAGGGGGGGGGTTACAGAAACAGCAATAGAAGAATGAGATACCTGCATCCCGCTCAAATTTCCTGGACTTTGCACCGCGTCCGTTGGGCTTTTCAGTCATGCATGTATCACACAAACGCTCACTCTCCGGTCTTACAACCGGTATCTGGGCAGCCACCTTCTGCTCAGAGACACACCTTAAGTAGTTAAAATATGACGCCGGCTCAAGAACAAAAGCTTTGTGACTTGAAACAAACGAAGGACCGATTAAAACAGTATAACTCTGCTTACCACCTGGAGGTGTTATCGCACATGATCAATCATTAGACAACATTGTTTTCCCTGAACATGTTGCTTCATCCATCAGCTTGAACAATGCTTTACTGTCTGTTTTTATTCTTAGTTTTTGGGTGTCAGTATAGTTTTGTAGTAATCTGAGTCTTGATATCTTGATTTGATATGATGGAATCTTAGAATTTGCAAAAGCAGGAAATTATCTTCAGTGTTTACATGAATCAATATAGAGCTATGTAAGGAATTGATAGATTTATTGCAGAGACGGTCTCAACGGTTTTCCCGCACTTTTGGCAGTTTTTCTTGTCTGTTTGAAAGAGCACGTGTCCTCTTGTCTGCACAGTTTCAAGGCACATGTTAATGCATTTAATGTAAATGGATGGTAGGTCCAATAGCTAACACTGTTGCCTCACAGCAAGCAATCCCGGGATCAAATCCCAGACTGTTGCAGGTCCTTTTTGTGTTGAGCTTGTATTTTCTCCCTGTGTCTGTGTGGGTTTCCCACGGGTGCTCCAGTTTCCTCCCACCGTCCAAAAGACATGCATGTGAGGGTTAATACTCCTGCCTTTGCCCCTGAGCAAGGCAGTAGGAAAAATAACCAGAGATGGTCCCCAGGTTCTGCAGCTGCTCACTGCTCCTATACAATAGGATGGGTTGAGTGCAAGGAACACATTCATTGTAAGAATACAAATGAAAAATAAAGTGGCTTTCATTTCTTTCTCTGTATTATTGCAAAAGGTGAGTTTTGGCTACGTCAAAGTAGCAGCACCATAAAACGTGTAAATATGGTTTGGCAGCAACCCACTTCCCTTTTCCAGGTTAACGGCACTCTCACAAGACAAAAGAACCTGCAGACATGTCCCGTGTCAAAACTGTTTCGAGATAAGATTAGACATTTGAGATGCAGCGACACGAAGGCCCCACTCATGGATGGATAGCTTAGTTTAGCAATACTGTATAAATGTGGTTTCTGACTTGAGAGAGGCGTAGATTGGAACTTGCTTTAAGTGGGATGCGGGTGCACGGTGTGTGACATGGGCTCAGGAACATGACATGGCTTCATTCCACTCTCATGATGTGGAAACAAAATGGGTTGTGTGTTTGTAAAGTGCCACATGCCAGGTACTCCTGTTGTGATTCCGATTATGACATCGTCCCCTCTTTAGTTCCTTTACTTCAACCTGGAGAAGAGGACACGCTGCTAAGAAATGAGCAAAACTACATTTAAGGGAGAGAGGAAACTGGCAGCGTTCAAGTCACAGCTGGAATGGAAAGTCAACAGAACTTGGCATTGGGGAAAAAAGCGATGGAATTCAGTGTGAGTTCAAAATGCAAGAAGCCTTCCCCTCTTTGAAGAGTTGCAGAGTCAACTGCTGATCTCTGTGGCCCTCTGGCATGGCGTCACGCTGTCCGCCGTACCTGGCCACAGTGTTTACCCAGCACTAGTTAGGTCTTTCATTTGAGGAGAGCTTCGTACAGAGATCCTCTCATCAGGAACGGAGGGATTCCCACAGGGACAGCAGAGGCTGCTATGGATCCTGGCATCTTAGGCGTGTGTCTTGTGTTGACTTGTGTGTTTTATCAGGTCATAACTGCTGAGGCTCCAGATGGTTTGTTCAGAGGGCCAAGACTGATGGTGGTTAAATGCAGTGGTCGTCTTGATCTGAACAGAGTTCATCAGCAAAGTGTCTGAGTTATTTTTTGTTTTGCTCAGTGACTGTGAACAACTCGCGTAACTGAAGATCACTCAACCCTGTCGCCGAGCTCATACACGCAAGAATGTTCCTTTGAGTTTATGAGCAGTGCAGCGCCAGCTTGGTGGGCTCATCCAGCAATGAATGTGTGACTTCTGGTGCTGTTCCTCTGTTTAACACTCAGCAGGAAAATATATCTTCCTGGGAAGAAGTATAGGGTTTATTTGGAAAAAAAGAAAGTATTTTTAACTTTGTGCATGCTCTCTAATTTGGGTGTGTTTGACGGGAATGTAAGGCTGACCGCAGCTTAGCCATGGACACTTTGTATCAAGGGCAGCCGAGCTTTCTATCCTTGCTTACTGCGAGTCTCAGTGACCTCAGACTGAACTCTGTCTGAAAGAGTTTTGTTTTAGCCAAG
>OMLC01096140.1:0-14270 GCA_900302585.1 Regalecus glesne | reverse complement strand
TGTGGATGGGGGTCAGAATTCATCCACCGTATCCCTGCGTGTCGTAAGAGGCGACTAAAGGGTTGGCGTCTGGAAGGGCATCCGGTCATAAAAACTTCACTCCACAACAAAATTCATGGAGAGTCAATGACTTGGAGGAGACGAATCCATGGACCGGTCAACCCCCGCTAGCGGGGAAAAACGGCCGGAATACAAATCCTGTTTGTGTGTGTGTGTGTGATTATTATTGTTATTATTATTATCATTATTATTATTAATAATAATAATAATAAAAAGTGTGTATTTTATTTATCAAACATAATTTTTAAAACGTCATCATACTTTCTTCAACTATGAAGGTTAAATTGTATGTAGCGAGAGGTCCTATTCCGTGTCACAATTAGTTTGCATGTTGTAGGGGGTAGACACAGACTTAGATGGAGCTTGGGGGATTAAGACCAGCCGCCCTTCCAGATGCCCTGCTGTGGCTTTGAACCCACAGCCTAGGGCTCGTCAGTTCCTTAATCGTGGGCTCTACCACTGAGCTACTGCAGCCCTGTGTAATGACAATGATGTTTGACTTCTTACTGCACGATACAGAACATGTTGTAATCGTCATAATCTCACAGAATTTTACATGAAACTGATTTGTGTTTGTGTGTCTGTGTGCACATGTGTTGTGTGTGTATATGTGTGTGTGTGTATTACGTAAAATACTATACTTTAGTAGGTCAACAGTGGCCTGTTTGGTACTGTAAATTACAATAGCAAATGAAAACTATTTTTCAAATAGACCTGAACTTGCGAGAAATTTCAGTAAATATATGCCCTGGGTTAACATGCAAGAAAGTAAATGGCCTTCTTATGTTAAATATAGGACTGGGCAATAATCGTATGTTATTGCTTGTCACCTTTCAGAGATAATATTTAGAGATGAAAATCAGATATTGTCATCTCATGATGCCCAGATCGCTTGTTCAAATCACCACTAAGATTCTGACACAGCCTTGTCATACAAATCAATGTGAGCTTTTCATGTGCATGTTGAAATGATGTCATAAGCTAGCTATTACACTAGGTTTGGTTTATTTGGTTTAGCATTTTCAAGGTACAACATTAAATTGATGCAGAATCACCAGTCCGCTTCGGCTGGGGTTTTGATTTCTTTCATGTGAATAAGAAAATCAACTAATGGTGCATCGCTTTTGGATTCTTTTGAAGCTTTCCATTGTCTTCATTTGACAAGCAAATCTGCGTACACTCGACGGGGAGAAAGGTCATGTTTCCTTTCGTCAGTGTTGTCGTGATACTAAAAAATGAAGGAATAATAATGATTCCTTATCAGTCCCGCGAGGGGAAATTTGGATTTCTCTGCATTTTTGACCCAACCTATTGTATAGGAGCAGTGAGCTGCCAACATATAGTGCTCGGGGAGCAGTTAGGGGTTAAGTGTCTTGCTCAAGGACACCTCGACATGCTGTATGCCGGACCGGGGATCGAACCTGCAACCTTCTGATTGCCAGACGACCGCTCTACCCACTGAGCCATGCCGCCCCTCTACCAGTGCAAAGCCGAGGTGAAAAACACCGTTACAGATTGTACCTTTAATTGAAATTTGTGAATAGTTACCAAAACTGGTATGAGAGTGGTAGGGGTCGTAGTCTTTTATAGCTAACTAGTGCACCAACGTCGGCTCATACTGCTGCTCTAATAGCATTGAATTTCAAAAGAGTCGAGATAACTCAAGTGCTCAAATATGACTTTCCCCTTTCTTTTTAACAATCAGCCAGAGAGGATAAATGAGACAAAGACTCCTATTAAAAAGCAAAAGAGAGAAAGCATGAGAGGTGAACAGTCCCTCCCTGCCACCCGTTGCTAAGCAGCAGTCAACCTACCATGGCCATTCTGACATGCCATCTACTTCCAGAATAGCGTCATGGGAGTAAAGACGGATGTTGAGAGGGAAGTACACACACATAAGCCCCTACAGACATACACACACCTCAAGGGGCGTTAGTCTTATGCTGCATTTTGCAGAAATTAGAAAAGAGCTTGATAATTGTGTTGCATCATGTTTTACCAGACGTGGCACTAAAAGACTATTGTTACACTTTCAGAAATCTGATTTAATGTTGGTATGAATGGCTTGGTGATGAGACTTTTTTTTAATTTTAAACGTATACCATGCAATGACAGATATAAACATTCAATCAAAGGTTTGAATAACTAATTTTCCTTCAGTTGCTTTTATTTTCATTGTTTTGATGTTTCAATTCTAAGAGGGGCATATTATGAAGACGGTTTGATTTTGATACAAAGACGCCTCGGGTGTTCCAGGGATTTGATATGTTTTCTGAAGTGAATAGCGCTTTTAGTAATATTCTGCTTATGGGTATTTCCAATTGCCTAATGTTTATTTGAGGACATTTCACTTTTTAATTCTTATGTTGTCTTCCAGCCTTCTTTTCTTTAAATCCTAGGTTGTAACGTCCTGTTCTCACCTAAAGAAACCCATTGATACACCCTCACTGTAACACCTAAAAACACACACATCTAACACACATGATCACACATCATCATAAATGAATGCTGGTGACAGTAAACACATAAGCAGAATCCTAAGTTTCTCAGCAATAACACCCCCCCGTGTATGCTGCGGCAGCGCACATCATCCATCAAAGGCCAATCTTACCTTCTATCAATAAAACCCCTCATGCATTTTTCAACATTCAAATACCTTGCAGCTCCAGGGACGGATGTTACATTCCAGTCTGTCTATCAGCTCTACAACAACAAAAGAACGATTCATAAATATTAGAGGGGAGCATTCCCAGGCCCCCTTTCTCCCTTCTTGCTCTCTTTGATTTACTCTATAACTATAGTGTTGGGCCATTCCTCACCTGCGGCTTTGTTGGGCTTTATAAACTTCCCACCTGCTGCCACTTACAAGTCCCCCAGGAGTCCCCCTGCATATGTTTACTTTCAGTTTACAGTGAACATCTGGAAAATGAAACACAAACATCCATTTAGGAGAATTTTTTGTGTGAAACGGGTAACAAAAATGCCCCGTTAGTGACAGAAGATTAGCTTCTGTTGTACATAAACACCTTGAGAGAAATGTGGCATGAGTACCCGTCAGCAGAGTCCACGGCCAGACAGACGACTTCGATGTAAACATTTCTTGAAATAAAACTAGATGATGAAGTTCAATAAATCATCCCGTTTGCACTGTATTTTCATAGAATACTGTGCGTAACATGTATCGTTCAAAATATGTCATAATGCTGTTTTTTGTGAAACTATAAAAGGGAAAATACAAAGAGTGCACATGTGCAGGTGGGAAAAAAATAGTCTCGTGCCAGAGAAACTTGCCTATCGTTCCGTGTTCTGCCAGAAAAGACGAAGGCCCATGATATAATTTGCTTGTGCAGGGTTAATGACATACATGCATCAATATCAAATGCAAATACAAGAGCCGAAGCAATAAGCAGTTTTTAGTTTTGATTTATGAACCCTTAAAATTATGTTTGAATCAGAAAACCACTGGTGATGTAAAACCTTTGGGTAAAATGAGCTGAGGTGTGTCAGAGATATATCACTTTCCTTTTTCTTTCTCACCTTTCATTCAGCGTTTGTATTCTCAAAGTGATTCATTCCTCCATCAACAAAAGTTGAAATATGTTCTTTTTAGAATTTTATCAGTACAAAAGCCATGTCTCAGTGACAACTAAATTTATTTCGCTGGTTTCATTTTGTACACATGGCCAATATTATACGTCTCCAATCTTTTGGGGCAGTTATGATAAATGGGTGTTTCTTTCATCCACCTGGTTTCAACCTATTCATCACAGGGAGCCAATTAATGATAAACAATTGCAGAGGAGAGCTCGAAAATTCAACCTTAAGGTGTGACGGATAATCCATGAGGACTTAAAATATCCTCTGGTGTCATACAATATGACAAACCATTTGTCTGTCACAGTCTCATAAAACACTTAGACACTGGGCACGCACACACACGCACACACACGCGCGCACACACGCACACACACACTACTGCATGCCGAGGGGAAAATTATAAATAGACACATGCCATGAAAACTGGGGAATGAGAGGGGGCCACGGCATATCTATGATGTCATCATCGACATATAACCAAGTCTGACCCCCTTATAAGGTAAATGAGGTCCATTTTACGTATCATGATTAGTCCCCACATTCTGGGGATGGACACAGACGTAGCTAGAGCATGGGAGATTAAGGCTGGATGCCCTTCCTGATTCCCCACAGTGATTTTGAGCCCACACCATCTGGTTGAGCAATTCCCAAAGCACACGCTCTGCCTACCACCAAGCTACCATGACCCCACACCCTTTATAAACTAAATACAGCTATGAGATCCAAAATGTTTGAAGTGGATCAATTCCGATCCCTAGAATAATTACTAAGTTACACTGAACATGGCGCTTGGCCTTCGGAGGAGAATGAAGCACAGTACTTTCTGTTCGCTTAACCGCAAGCCCCCGGACGATCCAGAGGGGGACACTAGCGAACCCAGAATATTTTATCCAACCTAAACCCTATACCCTTGTGAGGCTTGGGCTATTGTACCCCACTAACGTTGGACCTTCGGCTGTGGTTGGAAACAGCGCAGCTGGGATTCAAACACCTAACTGCACGACGCAGAGATGCACTGAACATAGGTGCCTTGACCCCCTACGCCACTACCTACACCCGGTGTCGACCATCCTTTCTTTTCGTCATTATACAACTGTCAAAAAAAAGAGGTAAATCAGTTCAACTGGATCAGATGTTTATTTAGAAACTTTTCGTCACTCAAACAGGTGACATCTTCAGTCGGAGCAGACTGCAAGCACCCCCCCCTTTTAAAGAGTACATCAATACCACACAACAATAGGCTGGGTTCACATGCAAGTTAGGTCATTAACTGCACATTCAGTGGCAATGAGCACCATTCACAAAGGATTGGGGAATATTTACAATCACGGCATTGTAAGAGACTAACAGATGTACTCTCAGGCCACCCCCCCCTATTCAGCGAGGGTCACTCCCTCTTCACGTAGATGGCCTCCTTCACCCCCCTCTCAAACCAGCGTTCCTCCCTATCAAGGATGTGAACATCATCATCCTTGAATGAGTGGCCACTCGCCTGTAGGTGGGTGTAGACCGCAGAGTCCTGACCCGACGTGTTGGCTCTCCTATGCTGCGCCATCCTCTTAGCTAGCGTCTGTTTGGTCTCCCCGATATACAAGTCATGGCATTTAGCAGCGTACACTACGTTACTCTGTTTGTGCCGTGGGACCCGATCCCCGGGGTGGACCAACTTTTGATGCTGTTAATGACCCAGCTTACATATGAATCTAGCCTATTGTTGTGTGGTATCGATGTACTGTTTAAAAGGGAGGGGGGGATCTTGGGTCTTTCAGTCTGCTGCGACTGAAGATGTCACCTGCTGTAAATTGTGTCTTATGCTGTGTACACATCAATTGCACGGCTGTCCATCTTGGGAGAGAGATCTCTCCTTTGTAGATCTTCCTGAGGTTTCTTCCCATTTTTTCTCCCTGTTAGAGGGGTTTTTAAAGAAGTTGCTCCTTATCCAAACGAGAGTATCTAAATACAGTATGTTGTGGAGATGTGAATTTCACTGAGGAAAATTGTCAATATGTGATTATGGGCTAAACAAAAAAAAAAGACCTTACTTGATTTGACTAGCTGCTATGCTATGTGTTAGCATTAAGCCATCAGAAATGGTTATATGGTTCAAGCGGATTAGAAAGTTCTGCTGGGAGGTAAAAGTGACCATTGCTTGCTAACAAATAGATACATATATATTCTCCTGCAGGTGCTCTATAGCAGACAAAATAGAAGCTGACACCACTATATTTTATCTCTGTGCTCCATCACCCACCCACACAGGGGCTGGCAAACAATTAGTTTAATCACTCAGTCCAAAGAATACTTAATTACCACCAGTGGCAATTGAGTTGATCAGCAGTGTGGCAGATATAATGGAAGGGAGGTTTTGTTTCCTATAATTGTTGGTAAATATTATATTTAGTACATCATATCCCCTGTTTTGGGGTGCAGGTACTTAGTACACTGTACCCCCTATTTTGGGGCACAGGTACAGCTCTGTATGCAGTGTGCAAAATTCAATTATGAGAAATGTGAGGAAGGGGCCTCCGGCGACCTAGCGGGTTAAGGCACCAATGTTCAGTGCATCTCTGCGTCATGCAGTTGGGTGTTCAAATCACGGCTGCACCGTTTCCTACCGCAGCCGGAGGTCTGAAGTTAGTGGGGTACAATTGCCTAAGCCTCACATGGGTATAGGGTTTAGGTTGGATAACATATTCTGGGTTCGCTAGTGTCCCCCACTGGATCGTCTGGGTGCTTGCGGTTAAGCGAACAGAAAGTACTGTGCTTCATTCCCTTCCGACGGCAAAGCACTGTGCTTTCCCCGTGAGACCATCATGTACAAAATAGCGAGGGCTAGTTGTCATGTGACTTGGAGGACTCACATGCTACGGCTTCCTCCTTCCTGTTAACGCTCTAGAGTGACTGACCCAGCAGTAGGCAACTCGGGGAATTCGGATGGGAAAAAATGGTTATACAATTTAGATTAAAAGAAAGGGTTGGGGGATGAACACGTTAAGCACCAAACTGGTGTTCATATAGGTACCTCACCCCAAAGTTAGTCAAACACAGACTTGGATTAAACAGCATTCAGAGACTAAGTAAAATTTCAAAATAATGGCAGAGTTATGAGAATCATCTTTATGTGCACGAGGTTGGTTGGGTGTGTGAGACAGAGACACACCCACAGACAGACAGACAGACAGACAGACAGACAGAGAGAGAGAGAGAGACAGAGAGAGGGAGAGAGAGAGAGAGAGAGAGCTTGTTTCCATGTTCATGCATGCATTTTTTATTAGCAACATCAGTAAAAAACTGAGTTTGCATCAACACCCAACATCATTATTGTTAATGTTAAGTTTCAAAGTATCTGTTTTTTTCTTATTTGACATTTCCAGAGTCCAGCTTTATTTCAGGGAGCTGTATTTCATGCAGAGAGGATGTAGTCCTCGCAAAAAAAAAAATGACACCTAACCAAAAGCATTGGATAAACAGTGATGTTCGTGCAGCTCTCCATGCACGGACTGCAGCCTTCTGCTCCAACTCACCAGAATAATATAAACAAACATGTTATGCACTTAGAATGACTATTATACGGGAAAAGGTGAAGTACAGCAAGTGGATCGAGTCCAAACTTGCCTCAAATAGCCCTAGACACCTATGGTGAGGACTTCAAAACATAACAGACTTCAACAAAGAAGAAAAAACAACCTCAAATACAGCTCCCACCCTCCCAGATGAACTCCATTCCTTGTATGCCAGCTTTGATCCTGCTGCTAGACCCCCTACTATGCCCTCCTATTCTCCCCAACTCTGCTGATAATCAGAACCCCTTCAACCACCACTGCCCCCCTTTTCCTCCTACCCATGCCCCTCCTCCACTATTACTAAAGACTAGGACTGTCCCCTCCCGTCACTTAGGCCAACATTCTCTGCAAGTTAATCTGGATCTGCCCATGCAAGGCAGCTAGCCCAGTTAGTGTCCCTGGATGCATCTTGATGGTCCGTGCTCACCTGCTGGTGGGAGCGTTCATGGATATATTTAACTCGTCCCATCCCTCCAGACTGTCCCCACCTGGTTCAGTTCCACAACCATTGTTCCCATTCCTAAACAACAGAAAGTGACCACTCTCAATGATTGGCGCCCTATTGCCATCACCACCATTGCCAGCAACTTTTTTGAGAGGCTGGTTAAATCCCTCATGTGCCCCATGCCCCCTCACTTGACCCCTGCAATTTGCATACGACCCAGAAAGAGCCAGAGGATGCCATTGCCCACATATTACAGACTGACCCTCCCACCTGTAAAGGAGGGAAACCTATTCGAGAATCCTGTTTGTTAATTACAGCTCACCATTCAACATTATTGCCCTCAAACTTGACAATAAGCTCAAGGATCTGGATCTGATCACAGCACAGTGTGACTGGATCTTGGCCTTTCTGACAGACAGCCTCCAGATAGTAAGAGTGGCCAACTGCACCTCATCTTCACTGTCTCACACAGTGGGAGTCCCACAAGGCTGTGTCCTCAGCCCTCTCTTGATTTATCACTGTACCTGTGACTGCATGGTAAAAAAAGGCTTCAAACAGCATTTTGGAGTTTGCAGATCACAGCAATTGTGTGCTTGATCTCCCTCAGTGACATGACAGCCTACAAGAATGAGATTACCATAAGTGGTAGCCTCATTAAGGTTACCACTTATGGTAACCTTAATGAGGTTACCACTTATGGTCACCTCATTACTGAATGTCCCCAAGACCAAAGAAGTCATTGTGGATTTCACAGTGGTGGACAGAGTGGATGATTTCAAATATCTGGGAATTATTATCAATAAATTCCTCATAGACCAGCCACACCACCACTGTTGTTAAAAAGGCCAATCAATGTCTATACGGCCTCAGACACCTAAAGAAATTATACCTGAAGCCCCAAATCCTAAGGGACTTCTACCAGGGCACCAGAGTGAGCCTGCTGACAGGCTGCTTCATCAACTGTTGCAGTAGTTACACCAACAAGGACTGCAAGTCTCTGGGTAGGGTGTGCACAAACCCCAGCACATCTCTGGATGTGAGCCACCCAGTCCTTGATTCAGCAGACCCACACAATCACCTGTTCTCCCTTCTGGTACAGGACTCTCAAAATACACATAAGCAGACTGAGGGATGCCTTCTTTACTCAGGCCATAAGACATTTTAATAAATAATATGCACACAAAACCAAATGCAACCTTACCATCTCAGCAAGAAGGGATCATCATCAGAGTAGCATATTTTACTACTGTCATATTTATGCACCAATAATTGCTTTTTATACTTGATCAATTGATTTCTACTCTAACCTTTACCTTTTTTATGCTTAACTCTGGCATACATATTGCTTTATATTCATTTTCATTATATTTATTGCTTTTATAGTTATGTGCATGTATAGATACCTTTTATTATATCTTCATTTTACTTTATTTCATCTTTATCTCATGTTTCTGTAATGGAATCTCCCAGTCTAAGAATTTCATATGAATGTACTTGAACAACTGGTATGACAATAAACATCTTGAATCTTGAACACGCCCAAGGATGCATGGGAGAAGTATTCCTCAATGAAATTAGCAAGGCTTTTTTTCCACCTAGGAATTTACACATTTCGCATTTAATTTAGACTCTCTCACTCTCCCTCACACACAAGGATGCATGCACACATGCATGCACGGACACACGCATGCACACACGCACGCACGCACGCACGCACGCACGCACGCACACAACATCATTGATACTTATCAGTATTCAAGAGGAATTTACCTGAGAACTAAAACTTGAACTTAACTTATTGAAAATTAAAAATAGATTCCATTATCAGTCCCGCAACATGTAATTTGATATTTTCTGCATTTTAAACCATCCTATTGTATAGGAGCAGTGAGCTACCACTATATGGCACTCGGGCAGCAGTTAGGGGTTAAGTGTCTTGCTCAAGGACACCTCGACATGCTTTGTGCAGGACCGAGAATCGAACCTGAAACCTTCCGATTGGCATACGACTACTCTACCCCCTGAGCTGTGCCGCCCCAACTTGGGAACTTTTAGTCCTCTTGACAGAGCATTTTCTCTTTGTCATTATATCCACACTGAAAATAGCATACACCATTGGTCATTTGCCACTACTCAACACCAGCACAAAGTCAATGTAACCCTTAAGCAAAGATATAAAATCCCCCACTGCTGCTGCTGTCAGAACTGATAAGTTATCTTCATTTCAAATAAACAACCATATTGTGCAAAACAGAATCAACCCATACATAAATCAATCATGCCTCAGACTTCAGACAACAATGCAAATCAGCTGCAGCTTGGTAAATCTCCGGTCTAAATAAGAAAGGGGAGTATTAGTCAAACACTTTCTCATTATTCTGTTGTGGAGTATGTCATGCTATCTTCTTTAACAACTCTGTCAGGTAGAGGAGGCATGGGCTTGACTATTAATCTTTAAGAAACGTGTTGACTTATTTTAAAGTGTTATTGACACCCCAAGTCCTTGGCTCTAATAAAGTAATTGAGTATTTGCTGAGAGTTCTCCATTTCTTTTTACGCATTTCGCATTATCACGCTATATTGGTTGCTGTCCTGTAAGGCTACGAGCTTCTTGTGTCTTTCTATTCTGATCATGCTATTTTCTCTGTCTTTTGAGTTAACCAATAACATTTTCATCCTGAATACACTAATCGGTGTTCTCTGTTGGCAGATATGCCATGTGATTGTATATGGATTCAGGTTGTTTGGTTTTTCATAAGTACATAACGGGGCACCCCCTTCATCAGCTCGAATGTAAACTCTCAGTAGTACTAAAGGGCGGTAGAGCCTGTCAATTGTTTCTGCTTTCCAGCCTGAGAGGCTCCCTTTGAAGAATTTCTGATGAATATGATTAGAGCCAGTGAATAAGTTTTACTCCCTAGGAAACAATCTTTCAAATCACATATATGCCATGGTAATTGATAATGAATTTATTCTAGGCAAATACAATTCTGCTCGTAAATTCGGCCCGTATGAACCCTGAGTGAATATCTGGTTAAAGTGGTCCTTTTTGGAAGCAATTGATGACAACACATGAGTGTAACACATGAGCACACTTGTAAATGCAGCAGAACACTAGCTTTTTCGCACCTAACAAAGGTATAGGTTCCCCACCTGTCTCTGCAGGGTACTATGTCACCGTACAGTAACACTCGGTTTGCAGATCCTGCCATGCCATTCAGCAGTGTGGAAAGAGAGGGAGAAATAGTGATAATGGATATAAGGCAAATTGACACAGATAAAAAGGCAAGCCAAGAGCAGGAGGGTGAGATGATAACAAAAATAGCCATTTATGTTATTGTTGGACTAAACTGCCATCTTGTAACCATGTCAATCCTAATAACATGCAAAAGCAAACTTTTTTTAAATCTATTGATTTTTGCTCTGCTGCATGCTAGGAGTGCAAAAAACAATCTGAAAAAGTTTTAGAAATTTGGTAATGGAATAGAAATTGATTCTATTCTGATATAAAAACATTTTTAAATCTCTATTTGAACAAAAAAACACAGTGCTGTGACCAATGGATACAACAGAATGGATAAAAATAGGGCCCAGATCGTTTTTAGCACTTCTGGCATGGTGAACAGCATAAATCAACAATAGTTTTAATGGAATGGCATAGTCTTGAAAAGTAATTGATCCAACCCTGCTACTGAGAATGCAAAAGTCAATGCATTTTAGTGCCAGTCCAAGGCCTAGATATATGGGGAGGGTCGCATCGGGAAGTGGATTTGATGTAAAACCTTGGCAAATCAAATACAGTAGGGAAAATAAGTATTTCAGCCCACTGTTGATTTTGTGACTTTGCCCCCTTACGAAGAAATGAACGGTGTATACTTTTCATGGTAGGTTTTTAACAGGGAGACAGAATATAATCAATTCCCAGAAAATAACAGTATATGAATTTCAAATATGTATTTGTGTTTTATTGAGGAAAATAAGTATTTCACCCCCTACAAACCAGCAAGAATTCCAGCTCTCACAGCCCGGTTATGTGACAAGGAGGCACACAGATCAGTCCACTTACTTAATTAGTACTCCTAATTAAGTACTCATTACCTGTATAAAAGACACCCGTCCAAAGAATCAATAAATTCAACAGATTCCAGCCTCTCTACAATGGGTAAGACCAAAGAATTATCTAAGGACATCAGGGACAAAATTGTAGCCCTGCGCAAGACTGGAATGGGCTACAAGACCATTGGCAGCTTGGTGAGAGGGAGTCAACTGTTGATGTGATAATTAGAAAAGGGAAGAAACACCAATTGACCATCGGTCTCCCTCAGTCTGGAGCTCCAGGCAAGATATCACTTCATGGAGTGAACCTGATCATGAGAAAGGTGAGGGAACCACCCAGAGCTACATGGCAGGAGCTTCTTGATAATCTCAAGGTAGCTGGGACCACAGTCACCAAGATGACTATTGGTAACACACTACGCCGTAATAGATTGAAAGCCTGTAGTGCCTGCAAGGTCCCCCCTGCTCAAGAAGGAACATATCCAGGCCCATCTGAACTTTTCCAATGAGCACCTGGATGATTCAGAGGGAGAAAGTGCTGTAGTCAGATGAGACTAAAATCGAGCTCTTTGACATCAACTCGATTAGTCGTGTTTGGAGGGAAAAAAAGCTGAACATTCCCACATACTCACCTTCCAGTCACCATCAATGGCACAGTGGTAGAGAGAGTGGACAATTTCAAATATCAGGGAGTTAACTTCCACAAAGACCTGACATGGAATAGCCACACCACCTCTTTTGTTAATAGGGCCCAACAGCATCTGTATGGCCTCAGGCGCCTTAGGAAATTTGACCCGAGGCCCTGAATCCTCAGGGACTTCTAATGGGGCACCACTGAGAGCCTGCTGACAGGCTGCTTCACCACCTGGTATGGGAGCTGTAACAACAAGGACTACAAGGTCCTGGATAAGGTTGTGCACACAGCTTAGGACATTACTGGATGTAAGCTGCAGAGTCTTCTGGAGCTGTACACCCAGTGGCATGTCAGTGGTGTGCCTGATCTACCTGCTGCCCTCGAGGAAGAGATACGAGGACTCTCGAAACGCACACCAGTAGACTGAGGAACAGCTTCTCTCCTCAGGCCATAAGACTTCTTAATAAATAACATGCACACAAACCCAAGTGCCACTTTACTGTCTCTACAATCTGATTAATCTGTAGGTATCTTGCATTACTGATCATATATGCACCATTATTGCTTTTCTTACTTGATCTATTGATTCTACTCTCACCTTTACTTGTTTTATGCATGATTTAGTTTTACTTACTGCTTTACATATATATATATATATATGCTTTACATCTATTGTTTTGTACATAAGTGTATGTATACACACTTCTTATCATATATCTCATTTGACTTTATTTATCTTTACGTCGTGTTTTTGTAATGGAGTCTCCCAGGCTAAGAATTTCACAGGATTGTACTTGTACAACCAGAGTGACAATAAAGATCTTGTACCTTGAATCTATAATTTCCACTGGCACCCTGCTGGCCAGCAGTACTGGTGGTGGATATTAGTAATCCAGGGCTCAACCGATCAAGTATGGATGTCCAATTAATGATCCGCAGATAGGATTTCGATTCATGCAATTCTAAGTATTAATGAAATAAGCTGGTATGACATGGGCTGTGCTTTGCCTGCAAGAAGAGGGGGGAGGGGGGTTAAGCAGATGAATCATCCTTACAAAACAAGCAACATGTAGCAAGTTAGCTTCTCCCCTTGTTAAACAAAGTATTTACAATGAATTAGACATTAATTAGGCTAAAGCAGTTTGGAATAGGCCTGCGCAGGGGCACTATTGATTTGAAACACCTTGAGCTAGCTGTCTTTGCATGAAGGGTGACTCAGGCCTGTGAAATCCTGTCCAGATGTTTAATGTTTAATATTTAATGATCTGATCTAGTTAAAACAGTAGAATACTGGTTAGGCTCAGGGTTAATTCCAGTTTCTGTTTGACGTCTTGGCTCCATGAGCATCAGTTTTTCAGGGTAGTTTCCTTGGCATGGGATACATCCTGTGAATATTCATTGCACTGTCCTGTGGAGTTATCCTCAGAACACCATACTATTGATTAGCAATGTCTTATGGACATTATCCAGTTAGCATGGGCTCTTTGGTACGGGATAGGAAGTGTCGCTGCTTGGGGTTCAGTTTGGTATGCAGACAAATTTTGCAGTGAAAGCTGAAGTGAGACTGGCCACAATCTGTCTACTACAGGGATCTTTTCAAAGTCAGTTTGCCAAACAAACTTGGTTTCAGCCAAAACAACACGGCAGTGTGTCAGCTCATCAACATGACAAACTTCTCTGTTTGACACAGTTCACTATAGGCATTACTGTGCATTCCTATCCCAGCAAATCATAAAACATTGAATTACGTGGACAAAAGGAAAAGAGTGATATAGCATCCAGATAGGGCTGTGTGTGTGTGTGTGTGTGTGTGTGTGTGTGTGTGTGTGTGTGTGTGTGTGTGTGTGTGTGTGTGTGTGTGTGTGTGTGTGAGAGAGAGAGAGTATGTGTGTATGTGTGTGTGTGTATGTATATG
>OMLC01096139.1:0-13066 GCA_900302585.1 Regalecus glesne | reverse complement strand
GTTCCCAGTTCACCCGCACTATACGTTTGGGCTTACCAGGTCTGTCCTGAGGCTTCCCTCTCCACCTGACCCAACTCACCACTAGATGGTGGTCAGTTGACAGCTCTGCTCCTCTCTTCACCCGAGTGTCCAAAATAAGTGGCATTAAATCACATGATACAATTACAAAATCTATCATTGATTTTTGCCCTAAGGTGCTCTGGTACCATGTACACTTATGAGCATCCTTATGTGTTTGTTATGGAAAATCCATGACAAGCACAAAAGTCCAACAATAATCAAGGAGGCCTTTCTTCCCAATCACACCCCTCCGAGTGTCTCCATCATTACCCACATGTGCATTGTAGTCTCCCAGGAAAATGATAGAGTCCCCTACAGGAGCTCCATTCAGGACTCCATCCAGGGTCTCCAAAAAGGTTGAATACTCTGAAGTACTGTTTGGTGCATAGACACAGACAACAGCCAGAGTTTTTCCTCCCATAATCCTAAAGCGTAGGGACATGACTCTCTCATCCACAGGGTTAAATTCCAATACAGTGGCCCTCAGCCGGGGACGTGTGAGTACCTGCCTGGCATCTCTCACCTTGGGTAACTCCTGAGAAGTATAAAGTCCAACCTCTATCTAAGACCTTGGTTCCAAATCCAATGCTGTGAGTAGAGGTGAGCCCCACCAGATCTAATTGGTACAGTTCCACCTCCCTCACAAGCTCTGGCTCCTTACCCCCCAAGGAGGTGACATTCCACGTCCCTAATGCTAGCTTCTGTTGCTTGGTTCTAGTCCGCTGAGACCCTTTGCCTTCACTGCTACCTGTCTGGCAGTGCACCCGACCCCACTGGTTCTTCCTGTAGGTGGTGGGTCTACAGGATGGAGAAGTGTCCACGTTGCTTTTTCGGGCTGAGCCCGGCTGGGTTCTGTGGTAAACTCGGCCACCAGGCGCTCGCTGACGGGCCCTCCTTCTGGACCTGGGATTGTTCATGGGGTTTTCTTGAACCATTCTTAGTCTGGTCCCTCACCAGAGACCAATATGCCATGGGAGACCCTAACAGGAGCACAAGGCTCCAGACAACATAGCTCTCGTGATCATAAAGACACTTAAACTTCTCCACCATGATAAGGTGATGGTTCCTCGGAGAGGTTCAAAGAACTTAATTTTGAGTTGCTTCTTGAGATCTTTACTATGTCTGCTAATGTCAGTTATAACTTCTCCCCCCATACCAAATATAAGATTTAGAAATAAAATAAATACATAAATTGAATACTGGGAAGTCATTTCTGACCTGTAGCTGAAGTGTACTGCCTTCTCTTGGCCAGGGAGCAGAGTTCCAGAGCGAGGAGAGATTCTGAATGGAGAGTTATCCTGAACCTGCCAGCAGGTTAAAAACTTATATGACCTTTATTTCAAACACCCTGATAATATTGTAATTATATAATGTATACTAAATATTTATATTTATAGTTTTTCCCCCACAAAAACTCTTATATAAATCATTGATAAGCCTACAAAGCTAAAATGCAAATAAGGCACATTCCCATGAGCAACTGTTTTGCAACCATTAAAGAGCTTTCATTTCAGAGAACTGAGTCAGTGAAACATTGAAGAGAAAATGGAGGGGGATTGAAAAATTGACTCATTACTTAATTTCAGCTTAGAAACTTTTTTGCAATATCAGGAAATGTTCCTGATATTCTGTCATTTCCACTCAGCTTTTCCAATTCTAAGCTTCAAAATGTATATTGATGGAAACATTTTGCATACTCCATTGAACATTTTAAACTTCATAATGCACATATTTAAGAAAAAAAGATATAAGATGATGGACCTTCATCTGAGGCCACTCAGCACTGCTAGACTCTAACATCTCTGCCCAGTACTCCAACTCTATTGGCTGGTCCTCTGGAGACAGGAATGCCCTGAGAAAAGAGGAGAGAAGACCCAGTCAAAGATTAATTTGAGAAAATGTGTCAACTTGATTCACCTCTATTTTCCACTATCCAGCTATGACAGTTGAACAGCAGCAGGGTGTGTTATGATTTACTCTATTATCTATGGTGTGTGCTAAACACAATACAAAAATGCAAGGAAATATTGTTATTCATCGGCACAATAATAACTTGGGTATTAGTACAGTGGCACAGCAGTTAGCACTGTTGCCTCGCAGCAAGAAGGTCCTGGTTTGAATACTGTCCCAGGTACTTTCTGTAATGAGTTTTTATGGTCTATCCTTCTCTGTGGGGGTCTCTTCCAGGTGCTCTGGTTTCCTCCCAGCATAAAAAAGACATGCAGGGACTGCAGATGCAAATTAGCTTGAATCTATAATCTGGCAGCATATCAAATTCTGACAATGTAAAAAGTTGCAAATGGTCCCTTCACAAAATAAGGGCTTACAATGACTCAAATTAAACATACTAGATTCAGCTTTGCTCCTCTATCTTGTTTTCCACTTCCATGTGAGCAAGGATGGGAAGTTTAATGGTTAATGACCAGCAAGAACATGCTCATTCCCTTGTAAGATTCGTTTCTACTTTTTATCTTTTATAATTTCTCAACCTCCCCCACTGACCTTCCTGCTCATCTACACTGTTCCCTTCTCAGTACCTCTCATCTCCTCTCCTCCCATTCCAGCCTTCATCACATCCCACTTCTCATCTCTTCTTTCCTCTCCTCGATTGCATTGTATTCTATTTTGCGCTTTTTTTCTCCTATTTACTTTGCTCACCAGTGTGTAGTGATGGTTCCAGTGTTTTTGAACATTAGTAGAACAGTAGAGGGTTCTGAGCCCAGTGGGGCAGCGCTGAAGTTGAAATCCAACATAGCAGTTCTGAAAATGGGGGAACAGCAAGGCAGACTCAAAAATGATGAGTTATGACAACACACAAATACAGTCACACATGGTGAAGACAAATGTTAAATATTATACAGATAAAAAACTACAATAGAGAGCTCCTGTTTAATCCTTATAACGATGCTCAAAATAGATCACATTACAATAATATTGTAATTCAAGATATTTTGCAAGAAGAAGATCACGGATACAAGCAGCTGAGATGAGGTTTACCAAACCATTGTTACCAAGAGAGAGCTGAGCCAGAAGGCAAAGCTTTGGATCTACCGGTAAATGTTTGTGCCCACTCTCTCCTATGGCCATGAAAGCTGGGTCATGACTGAAAGAACAAGATCACGAATACAAGCAGCTGAGATGAGGTTTCTTAGGAGGGTGTCTGGTGTCTCCCTTAGAGATAGGGTGAGAAGCTCAGACATACGTGAGGGACTCGGAGTAGAGCCGTTGGTCCAGCAAATAGAAAGGAGCCAGTTGAGGTGGTTCAGGCATCTAGTAAGGATGCCACCTGATCGCCTCCCAAAAGAGGTTTTTCAGGCACGTCCAGCTGGGAGAAGCCCACGGGGTAGACCAAGGACCAGATGGAGGGATTATATCTCCACACTGGCCTGGGAACGCTTTGAGATCCCCCAATCAGAGCTAGTGGATGTTGCAAAGGAAAGGAAAGCTTGGAGGTCCTGGCTGAAATCTGCTACCTCCGCGACCCGACACCGGATAAGCGGTTAACGATGGATGAAAGATATTTTGCAACGTTGTAAGATTTCAAAGGTTCATATAGTTTTGTATGTATTATTCTATTCGATCTATTACTGAATAACGAGAAAAATGTCAAATGATGAATGTTTAAATCCATTTCAATCACAAAGGGAATGCCATCAAACAATAAATAAAATAAAAATAAATGAATGAATAATGGACATGATTAACCTTTAAGACTAACATCTCATTTTGAAGCATATTGTATGATAAAGTGGCTTTACAGTCTAACCTGTACTTCGTGAGAGTTCTATATGTGAGCTCCAGAGGAGAAGGGACAGAAAACAGGTGCTCATTGAGGCTATCCACTGAGAAGAGATTCCAAAGTTGCACCTTGTTGAGGGTGTCTGCAATGCCTTCACTGTGTGCATCAGTCACCTGCAGGGTGGGGAACACACCTTCCCCTCGTACTTCACAAACTCTCTGGGGTGGGGACAACACACAACCTGAGGGAGGATGAAAGACAAAGAGGGAGAGAGAAAATGAGAAAGCAAGAAAATGTGTGAGGGCATGTATGTGTGTTACATGGTATGTGTGTAGTGTGTGCCCCCTACCACTAGCACTCTGTGTCTGGTAGCTAATAGTCCACTGGTAACAGGCTCTCCTTTGTGGCATTACTGTGCATTGGATCATAATTCTGGAGTGGGAGGCAATGGTTCCCCTTGCAGTTTCCAGCTTGAGGCCTAAGGGATCAGATGGTACAAGACATCATGCAGTTGAGTTTGGATTAAATTTGCTACAGAATTTCAACAGAAGTGACACACATATATATATGCCATTACTTGTACACATGTATACCAGCCACAAAAGTATCAATAATAAAATCAGAAGGAATCAGTAAACATACGTGTGTGCGTGTGCGTGTGTGTGCATGTGTGTGTGTGAATGCCAAATATCGGCCCAATAGAATGTTCTGTGGAAAAGAGCCCTGAACCCTTATACAGAACACAGCCAGTAGCTTTTAGCAGCTGATGTTTATTGCATTATAACAATACCCAAAACAACAATTAAAAAATGAAGAGCATTAATGATGTGTTAAAAAAATAATAGGTGAATTACCAAATTATGGAAGATGTGTATCACTGAATTCGTTTAAGAAGCCATCAAAATAGGTTGGGTAGAAAAGGTAGTTATATTTTACATAATTTATAAAGGCCACATCTCATCCAAGGGAAATCAAATGCAAGTTTGTGTCAGTGTATGTGTGTACACACTCAAAAACACTCACCCACATACATAGACACGCACACGTATGTACACAAATCACAAACAGAGGCCCTATAGAGACTTGAGGAGTACCATTGGGTTCAGTATCTGGATTATGGAGTTCATTGTCCAGAACTGTCTGTTGCACAGAGAGGTGAAAGGAGATGGTGCAGAGGCTGCTGTTGACTAGTTGAACTTCAAATGACTTGCAGCTACCAACCAATATTTGTCCCAGCTCCATGATTTCATTCTCAGCCTACAGTGGGAACAAATGCCATTTGAATTCAGATTATACCAGCTTAGAACATGTACATACATACTTAAAAAGACAATGCTCCCACCTGTAAAGAGCCTTTACAGCCTTGTCCGATCACTTTAAGGGGAAGTGAGGACTTTTCATATCCAGAAGCCTGGACTGGCCAAAAGGTGAGGTTGGGTTTAAATATATACATTGTCTCTTCCAATGGGCTGAAGAACCATGGCAGAACCTAAAAGGTAAATTAATCATTATCAAGAATAATCAATGAATATGTTGGTCAAATCTTTAGCATTTCAACTTTAGGTTAAATTATTGTTATTTATCTGTGGCAGACAATGCAACCCTGAGAACCTCTATTCAGTCAAGAAAGCCTCCTCTATTCAGGCCACCTTTAGTTTTGACCTATGGAACTGCTAATCGGCTGCACATAAACCAGAAATGATCCAAGTTCTTGCTAATCTTTCCAGACATTTAGGTACTAGCCGTGATCGAAACCTAGTTACGTTTAGAAAACACTGCCACTCAACCTGTATTCTCTGTTGACTGCTTTTTTACACATGTATCATCCTACTGGACATGGTGGTGGTACAAGTGTCCTCATTTCCAAAGACTGTTCATAACCCTCCACTGGCTCCATGTCACCCACATCAAATTCAAAATCTTTATGCTTGCTTGCATAACATGACCTAAAACAGCCCCAGCCTACCTGAACTCCCTAACTCAGAACTACACTCTCATCTGCTCACCATACTCTGGCAATGAGAGGCACCTGGTATTACCACCACAAGGCAAGTCCATTTTATTTGTTTAGCCCATTATCACAAATTAGAATTGTTCCTCAGTGGACTTTCCCCTTAACACAACATCATGTCCTTAGACCCTCAAATCAGAGAGGGAACAACTCCGTTAAAAAACCCTTTAACAGGGAGAAAAATAGGAAGAAATCTCAGGGAAAGTAACAGAGGAGGAATCTTTCTCCCAAGACAGACACCAGTGCAACAACAAGGCCCCAAGTCGCTAGCTAGACAGGGGAACTGCAGAAGAGATACACTGAGAGTCTCTCTCATTATTTAAGAAAAAGACTAAAAAATCAGCTCTTTTGTGAACACCTCTGCATTTGAACTTGACTTTATGGATTTGATTAATGAAAGGGGAGGTCTACTTTTCTTGACTTTATGGATTTAATTAATGGAAGGGGAGGCCTACTTTTACTCACTATGTACATTGCCTCTCGGCACTGCCTGATGGCACCAATGTCTTGTCAGATTTGAGCTTATCTTTGAGACACTTACTCACATTGCTCCCTCCTGACTAACTCTTTTCTTGTGTTGTATTAACTCTCAAATGTATGCAGTTTTGGATAAAACCATCTGCTAAATGAAAATGCAACATTGTATTTCAGTTTAGCTTCTCCACCTCTCACCGCAATCTCGTTGGCATGCAGTTGTCCTGAGTCTGGTTCTACAGAGATATACTTCTCGCCTTGTTCTGGGAGCTTCCACTGAAACCTATTGTGTAGCGATGCAGAATTTAAAATGTCAAATGGAAAAACAACCATTCTTCTCCAATATAGAAAAAGCTGAATTTAAGAAAACAACAAAGGATATAAACAGTTTAATCAAGTTTAATAGTTATAAAATAAAATGTAAAAAAATCCTAAAGTAAGCCAACTGACTGAAGAGGTAGGCAGCTGAGGTTCTTTATGTGGAGGGAACACTGGGATCGAGAGCCCAGAAGAGTAGGAGGGAAATATAGGCAACCGTCTCCTTCGAAAGACACACAAGGCTTTTCAACCACACTGACCACTGTCAGTTCCTAGAAAACAAAGACAGACATTATGACACTTAATTATTTGTCCTTATAAATACATACAATGAAATTAATTTGTCGCAATTAACCCATCCTATTATATTGGAGTAGAGAAGGGGCCACGATAGCTCAGTGTTTAAAGTTAGTGTGCTTGTTTCAGGTATTGACTAGCCAGAGGCAGTGGGTTCGAATTCACAGCGGGGCATCAGGAGAGGCATCCAGCTTTACTCCCTGCCCTAAGTTCCACCTAAGTCCTTGTCCAACCCCGGAATATGGGAACTAATCATGAAATATAAAACAGGCCTCCCTTATATAAGAGCAGCTGCAGTGTAGCACCCAGAGACCAATTCCAATTATTTATTTCTTATTGCCTTGCTCAGAGGAACAGGGAGGAGGATCAACACTAACATGCCTCTCTTCTGATGAGAAAAACTAAGACGGATAAACAGGTGTAGAAGGGGGGTACGCATTACATACTCATTAAAGAATAAAATAATAAAACAAAGAAATAAAGAAAATGAAAAAACACTAATATTCAAGTGACTGTACTTATAAAGAGATTTGTTCACTTTAGTCACTCTGCAATGCAATGAAGTTCAAGTTGTTGTTTTTTATTTGCATTGGCACCACCCCAAGGTAAAATAAAATTGAATTGTAAGAAACATTGTGTTCATACCACTCACCAAAACATGCATATTTCATATTGTGGGGTAAATTTGTGTAATGGTTTAGAGGAAAAACTTGAGGAAAACACACATTTAAATCAATTAAAAGAGGTAAAAAATTGTTTTAAAGTATAAGGATGAGAATGTTTTGCTTCTCTTATGACTGTAGCACACATGGTGGATGGTGTTACTGTAATTATAAATCTTTTTTTATCATTTTTTCATCATTTCTTATTGATTCATTTTCTTATGTGTATAAAAAAACATATTTTCAAGCTCAATAATCCAGGTAGACAACAAAGTCAAAAATAGTTGCATCAAGTCATCTGAACATAGGTTTCAAACAAAACATGAGTATGTTTCAACATCCATCTGAATATTGAAACATACTCTGTTGCCTATCTGGATAATGAGCTTGAAAATATTATTTTATTTTCCTCCACTTTGGTATTGTTTTGCCCCAATTTTTGTGAGCATCTTAATTTATACCTCTGTCCCTATAAGGTGGGTCAAATATTGGACTGAAAGCCGAGGATGACGTTCAGACGAACGCCGAAACAAACCCTTTGTTTGTTTTAAATCTATATCCAGATGACCTGATGCAACTTTTTTTGACTTGGCATGCGTGTAACTTCACGTGTGTCTCTCTGGAGCTGTGTACCTGCACATGTTTTGTCGCATTGAGTTGAAAGGACAAATTAAATCTCTTTTTGAGGCTGTTCTCAGAGGGTGTAGTCCTTAGGGTTAGAATTTGGTGTTCTCCTGGCCGAATCAAGCTACAGCTTGGTGTAATATATACTGGAGCTGTTGGGGAGGACAGGTTCAGGGTCTGGTCCATGTCCAGATGGAAGGTGAGGGGGAGGTCTCCATTGTTCTGGAACAAAACTGTCTGGTAGGAGGGAACACGTGAAGCTGGAAATATCTAAGGAAGACAAAAATGGTATTCTGGGCTAGTTTCAGGTCCAATTGAATACATTCACACCCCTTGACAAGTTTCTTTAAGCCAGCTCTATGCTAATGAAACTGGTAAAGAATATATAAACCACAGAAAGTTGAATCAATTTATCTGAACACATTCCAGAGAAATCTTTTACAGCTCATCTAAGTAATAATCTCTTAGTAGTAGTCTTAATTGACTCGGGTATCCCCACCCTTATAAACAATACAGTGGCATAACGACTCATCAGTTTTACATGCAAATTGCAATGACCACCACTTTGCCAAACAACCAATGTTGGAATTTGTTCCCTGCATTTAACGCATCCTATTGCATAGGAGCAGTGGGCGCAGCTGCTGCATGGCATTCAGGGAGCAGTTAGAGGTTGAGTGTCTTGCTCAAGGACATCTTGACATGCTTTATGCAGGGGACAAACCACCAATCGCCAATTACTAGTCGACCGCCCGATCCTCTGAGCTATACCACCCCTTACCTCATCTGTCGATTGTACTTTGAGTTTTAGCTTTAAAGGAAAAGGTTGTAAAGCTGATGGAAATCATCCTAAATATTATGTAAATATTCATTTTTGTCTTTCTCATACTAACCTTTATGTGTTGGTGTTTAGTAAGAGAAAAAACAAAAGTGAATAGAGGGGAGTGGAAGGTTACTGTGGAGGACACCCCAAAGAAGGAAAATAGGGGAAAAAAGTGCTCCTTGTAATACCAGTGACTCACCACCTGCGGATGTTGCACATAGCAGTGAGGGATAAAGTGCTCTTTGCCAGGCCTGAAGGAATGACCTATTACCCTGATGGTGATACACCAGGGAGGGCACACCATCCACTCATCTTCCTCATGACAGTCTTGCGGTACCTAGCAAGTCAAATTAACAGCTAAATCAATTTATTCTATTTATTTTTTATCTTTCATCTTCTTTATTGGATTCCTATTGAAAATCATTCACAGTTAATCAATCAAAAAATATTCATCTAAATAGGATAGGATTGCTGAAACAGCAAACTGGAATCTTGATACCCTCTATCAACTGCTTGGAACATACCTTGACAAAATCTCATACAGGAACACTTCTCACCATGTCAAATCATTAATTCATTCATCCATTCATTATCAATTGCTTATCCAAAGTCGGGTCTCAGATCGGCTGGAGTCTATCCCAGTGCTCAATGGGCAGAAGGCGGAAAAAAATCCCAGACAGGTCACCATTCCATCTCGGGGCAGGCATGGGGGATTAAGGCCAGATGTCCTTCCTGACGCACCACGGTGGGCGCATCGGTTGAGCCAGCATATAGCATCTGACTCATTACTTCCTAAAGTATGCACTCTACCACTGAGCTACCACAGCCTCCTATAGGCCCCATCAGCCTACCATGTCAACTACTACTTCTACTCCTTACTACATTCAGACGTTCCCGTTAGGGATAGCCACAGCAGATCATCAATCTACATTTCATCCTATCCTCTGTATCTTCCTGTCGCACCATCCACCTGCATGTCCTCCCTCACCGCATCCATAAGCCTCCACGTTGGTCATCCTTTTTTGCTCTTAACTGACAGCTCCATATTCAGCATCCTTCCCCCAATATACCAAGTATCTCTCTACACATCAAACACCTCAATTTTGCCTCTCTTGCCTTATCTCTAAACTGTCCAGCCAGAGCTATCCCTCTTATATACTCGTTCCTAATCATCTTCTTCTTTGTCATTCCAAAAAGATTTTTTAGCATCTCCAACTCTGCCACCTTCTGTTTTTTTGTCAGTGCTATTGTTTCCAAACCATACACCATAGCTGATCTCACTACCATACTGTAAACCTTCCCTTTTGCTGATACTCATCTGTCAAAATTTATCTTGACACTCTTCTCCACCCATTCCACCCTGCCTGCACTCTTGTCCTCACTTCGTGTTACTTTATTTTATTCTATTTTTATTTGCCTGTTTATTGCCACACAACACATGATGTTAGAATTTGTTCTCTCCATTTAACTCATCCCATCATATAGGAGCAGTATCATTTGGCACCCAGGGAGTAGTTAGGGGTTCAGTGTCTTGCTCAAGGACATAGCAGCATACTCTCTGTAGGACCGGGGATCAAACCTGCAACCTTCAGATCACCAGACAACCGCTCTACCCACTGAGCTATGCCGGCCTAATTTTGAACAGTTGACCTCAAGTACATATTTAAGCTCATCCACCTTCCTCACCTCTACTCCTTGCATCCTCACTATTCCATTGTCTCCCCTCTCATTCAAGCATATGTATTCATTTCATCTTGCTCCTACTTTCATTCCTCTTCTTTCCACTATATACCTCCATCTCTCCAGACCCAACCCAACCTACTCCCTACTCTCACTACAAATCACAGAATCATTCATGAACATGCCTGATCTCATCGGTCAAACTGTCCATCACTATTGTAAAGAAAGGGCTCGAAGCTGATTGTTGATTTAATCCAACCTCTACCTTGAACCCATCCATCATTCCTACCATGTCAACTCATGTAACTCAAATATGGTTGGCTGTGTCAGGCATGTGACCGTGCAGGTGGGCAGTACCTTAAATGCAGCAAAGCACTCTAGCTGTGCTCCATGAAAGGTGTTGGGCTGTATGGGTGTGTAGATCACTCTGAAAGAGGTGGACTTAAGTGGGCCCAGCTGAGATGATGAGGGAGTGACAGAGAATGGGGAATCTGGGGCAGCGGTCCACACCAGGCTAGAGATTCAGAATCACATGGAACAGAAAACCAACTAGAGTAAAAATAGAATATAATTCAATAAAAAAATCAAATCTGAGAATACAAGAGAAGAGCAAGCCAGTCTTTCTGTCATAAACTGAGTTGTATAGAATAGAAAATAATAGAATAGTCATGCCATTTCTATAACTTGGTAGGATGTGGCAGATACCTGAGTGTCCCCTTGGTGTGGTTGGTAATAGAAACTGACTGAGCTAATGAGGATGACGAAGACAATGAAAAGGATGATCTTTGATAGAAGATAAGTTCAGCAGGCTCCACAGTGATATGAGGTGATGAGGAGGACTGGGAGAGAGAAGCGATGCCTCCTAAGCAGGCTTGGAAGTATTCATCTGTTGGAGTGGTTCCTACAGCATTAGCACTCTCTGGCCCCTGACCTGATTCCTGGGGAGACATAGTTAAAGGGCATTTTTAAAAGTTCCATCTGAATGTCATTGATTTTATTTTAGCTTTACAGTTTTTTTTCTGTTTTTACATATCAGCATTAGTCCCCATATTGTGGGGGTGGACACAGACTTAGATGGAGCTGGGGGGATTAAGGCCGTATGCCCCTCCTGATGCCCCCTGTTGGATTTGAACCTGCTGCCTCGGGTTTTTCAATTCTCGAAGTGAGCCCCCTAACCACTGAGATACCACGGCCCCTGTTTTAGTTTTATAGCAATACATGTTAACTATAGGGCTGTGTAAGCACCACACGTCCCCAAGATCCATTCAAAATGAAATTGTCCAAGTACTGACATATCAAACACCTCACAGTCATAAAACAAATCATCATAGTTGAAGCTGGGTTTTAACTGTTGCTAAATGTGTCCAACATCAATTGTGTCTGTTACATAATGAATAGCACTTTACCACTTCTTAAAATTCACTACGGAAAATTCACTATTGGGCCCATGGTGGCTCAAGTATGCATGTCAGACGTTGCAGGTTCATATCCTGCCATTGGGCATCAGGAAAAATGGCATCCAGACTTAATTCCCCATGCTCGGTAAATGTAAGGCATTTGTTGTAAAGCACTTTGACTGGTCGCTAGATGAGAAATACCCCATATGAGAAAAGCCCATGTACCATTTTATACCTGCCCTCTATTTCAGGATTTGGCAAGGTGAAGACCTATAAACACCACTGATATACAATATCAGAAGGAACGTTTTTGGCATACAAATCAGAGAAATAAAACACTACCAGTACTTTTTTTAACATAGGCACCAACACTGTCTCTCAATAAACACTAAATATTATAGCATTGTTTTTCATGCAATAGAGTACTGAGGACATCTCATGATGACAAGGGTAAAATTGTACGATCAATCTGAAGCAGATTTGTAGAGGGATGAACACTGAGCTTCTAGTTTCTATGTTGTTGCTATTTTAAATGTTTTGCAAATTATCTTTGTCTCCATCTTCAACTATCTCAAAATAAATGTTGACCGCTTCTAACTTTTTGTCAACACCTGACCTGATAGACCGTAAATTTATTCTTCTTCACTTTACCTCTTCTGGTAGGCAGAGTGCCCCATTCTGGTCAAGATGTACCTTGCCTTCTTGCAGCATAGACCTGAGGAGGTTGGGTGGGTACTGAGTGAGTCCATAGCGTTGGTGAAGCTGGTAAAGAACCAGGTGTCTGGGTCGTAGTATGGTGGGTTGTTGGAGCTCTGAGTGGCAGGTACCTATGAGGTCAAGGAATGTAGGGTCCTGGTTGGAGAGATTGATTGATTGATTGATTATAATACAACATGGGTATATCCAAGCAGAAACATGAGAAAATTGCCACAAATAGAAAGTGGAGAAAAGACAAAAAATGGAGAGGGACCTTTGGTGGGGGGG
>OMLC01096138.1:0-10511 GCA_900302585.1 Regalecus glesne | reverse complement strand
ATAGTTAAGTTGTAAAATCACCTGCTGTTGGTATTGAACATGGTGCCCATGAATGGAGTTGTCCGGACTCTGTACGGCTCTGTGCTGGAGCAGAGAAGCAGCAGTACTGGGTTTGAGAACCTCTGTACTCAGGTTGGACGGTTTGGAGACGAGACCAGACTGAGATGGTGTGGACATGTGTGGAGGAGAGATACTGGTATACTGGGAGAAGGATGCTGGTATACTGGGAGAAGGATGCTGAATATGGAGCTGCCAGGCAAGAGGAGAAGAGGAAGACCAAAGAGGAGGTTTATGATGTGGTGAGGGAGGACATGCAGGTGGCTGGTGAGACAGAGGAAGATGAAGAGGACAGGAAGAGATGGAGATGATGATCTGCTGTGGTGCCCCCTGATGAGAGAGGCTGAAAGTATTTAGTAGTGGTATTTGCAGTGGTAGTAGTCGTAGAAGAAATATATGAAGTTTTTACAGACATAGGAGGTAGGGGAACTACTGGCTGGCCTTTGTTTCTCCAAATTGCTTCCGAGCTAAACACAACCGGTTCTGGGTGTGCTCGATTTTATATTTGCTAAACTGCCAACCCGTTCACGTTGGTTTGTGTTCCGATAATTATTCACCCCTCATGGTGTTTTGTAATTCAATAAAAACACTGTTATGAACGTGTTTGAGTCAAAAATATAAACGTTTCTATAAAAACAACGAGGCAAAAAAAACGCAAACAATTTTATTTTCTGTCACTAACATTCCGCCCCCTGGAGCCACCCCGGGCAGTAAAAGGAAGGTGTGTATGTATATGTGTGTATGTGTGCTGCCTTTTCAGCAATGGCGGCGTCCATGGAATTACGGCTGGACAATTTGCCTTCAGATCCACTCTTGCTGATTTTCTCTTTCCTGGACTTCAGAGATCTGGTTCAGTACGTACTGGCCGTGTGCTGTTCGAACAGAACGCATATTAAAATGTCGTTTTATTTTCTTTTTTATCCAAAGAGAGGAAGAAACAACAGGAACTAGAACATGACGCAAACAAACAGTGGTAACTGAAAGAGACGACATGACGCTGATGGTGTCCAGTTTGTTTTAACAGGACAGGGTTATATCAGTAAGCTGAGCAATGCAGTGTCAGTGTGAAGAGTCCGAGAAAAGAAAAAAAGCTCAAATAAATGATCCCTTTGACGTTAGCTTAGCATTTTAGCCGGGCAGTCTCCTGTCTCTCCACCGTAATTCAACAGGAAAACACGGCGCAGGTCCGGAGAATTGGGCATCTCTTTCTGTTCTAGTCCAGTTTGTAGTATTTTACGTCGGCAATGTCACTTCGTGAAGTGCTCCGAGAACAACTTTCCTGGAACTATTGCGTAGAAAATGATGTGAATCCTTCACATGCTTCTAACAATCCAGCTACTTTTGAACGCATGTGTTAAAGCAACGAAAAAGCTATTAATTAATAATATTTATGACGCTTTCAATTTGCCATTGAAACCGCATAATGTGTTGTCCTCATCCCTCAGCCCCCCAAAATGATCTCACCAACGCTACGAGCCACAAGTCTGGCCCGTTGAGGCAAATCCAGGATAACAATGGACTCGACTTGGCCACTGTTCCCATTATGTGTTGAGATGGGTTAAATGTAGATGAATCACCCCATGGGATTAACAGAAGTATACGTACTTCAGTAACAAGACGATTTTAGAGCTCTTTGGTGTGGGAGGAAGAATGTAAGAGCTTATTTACCAGTCTGTCTGCCCCCCCCTTTATAACCTGTGTGCCTCTGTTTGTCTTTCTTTCAGCTGTAGTCTTGTGAGCAGGAGGCTGAATGAACTGTCTGGACACAATCCACTGTGGAAGAGACTTTGCTTCAAACACTGGCTCCTAACAGAGTGAGTACCAGTCCACACTCAGGGCTGCTCATGTTGGAGGGAAATTCACATTTTGATGTTTTTTTCCTGCAACATATATATATGTGTGTGTGTGTGTGTGTGTGTGTATTGTGACAAAGAAGTACAGGAATTTTCCCCAAATTACCTGAAAAGCTCTATTTGGAAAGAATGAATGATTTTGTATTCATTGGGGTGATTTTGTGGAGGAATTGTTGGGAAATGGTGGAAAATGAGCAGTGCCTCTTTTCATCATTCGTTTGGAAAGAGGAGTAGATGGAACCAGACAGACAACATGGAGTGGCGGTTGGGAATAGTGATGTGCTCTGACATCATCTGAATCTGCAAGTATCTATCTATAATGCTGTTTTCAGAATTATGTTCTTCAGCCTGCACCCTTGCCTCCCACCTCTCATGTTAAAGACAAACAGACTGTCTGGAGCTGTGGAAGTGATATGTTGGACAGTGAGGTTTCCATGGGTTTGGCTGCCATGCACTCAGCCAAATTATTTTCTCCAGTTTAGATCTGCTGTGATGGCCGCTAACAGGAGCAGCCAAAAGTAGTTGTACTAGAATATACATGGCAAATTGTACAGCTGGATTCATAGAATTCCTTTATACTGTATATATATATATACACTGAAGATTAGCCAAACCACAAAAATTGCTGACAAATAAACTGAGTAATAGTGGTTATCTTGTTACGATGGCCAGAAGAGCTACTGTAGCTCAAATTGCAGAAAAAGTTAACGCTGGCTATGAATGACAGGTTCCAGAACACATAGTGTAATGTAGCTTACTGCTTATGGGACTGTGTGGTTGCAGACTGGTTGGAGGGTCCATGAGGACCTCTGTCCCCTGCCAAAAGCACCCAGAATGGGGACGTGAGCATTAGAACTGTTCCTTGGAGCAGCAGAGGATGATTCGATGAGTCCCATTTTCCTTTTGTTCATGTGGATGGCTGTGTACATGTGTGCAGTTTAACTGGGGAAGTGATAGCGCCAGGATGCACTCTGGGAAGACAACAAGCCGGTGGGGCAGTGGGATGTTCTGCAGGGAACCTTGGGGTTCCAGCATTCATGTGGATATTTCTTTGACATGTGCCATCTATCTCAACATCGTTGCAGACCAGGTACCACCCTTCACGGCAATGACCTTCCCCTGATGGCATGTGTCTCCTTTCACCACAATAATGCCCCCTGCCACACTTTAAAATGTTCAGGATTGGTTTGAGGAACAGGACAAAGAATTCAAAGTGTTGCCTTGCCCTTGAAGTTCTCCAGATCTCGATTTGATTGAACATCTGCGGGATCTTCTGGAAAAACAAGACCAATCCATGGAGCCCCAACCTTACAACTTCCAGGACGTGAAGGATCTGATGCTTAATACCTTGGTGCCAGATACCAGAGGACACCTTCAGAGGCCTTGAGGAGTCCATGCTTCAATGGGTCAGCTATTTTGGTGGCACACGGGGGACCAACACAATTTTAGGCTAGTGGTTTTAATGTTTTGGCTAATCACTGTTTAGCTGGTATAGATCAACCATAACTACATTGCTCAACACATTAATTCCCCAGCTAAAGACAAGCTGTAGATATTCCCTCTCTGATCCAGCATGAGTCACATGTTATTCATGTTAGGATTCCTCCGGCTCTTCTTGACGTTAGATTCAGCTCATCCGTTATATGGTATCATGCATACAGCCTCAGAGGACAATAGTGGAGGCATGAAATCCTTCAGGCCAAACACAAGAATTCTCAGCCTGCAAGGTGGACTCGTAACATATGAATAAACCCTTTAGATTCATGCTGGGTCATATTTATGACCTATCTACAGACTGTCTATAGCTGTGTAATGAATGTGCTGAGTACTGTGCAGGACTAACTTATGGCTGTAGGTACAGTACCTGCACCTACAGCCATAAGTTAGTCCTTTCCCCTTGACCCCTACCAGTCAGTGAGAGTCTTTCATACATCCCCTGATTGCTATGACGTAGAAGCTTCAATGCGGATGTAAGCGGAACATTGTCCAAAAGCAGGAGGAAGAGAGGGAGGAGGGCAGGTGTTCAATGCAGATTGAGGAAATATGGACGTGGAGACAGACCCTAGCTCCCAACACTCCCAACGTTTCTTCTCTCAACGTACAATCCATTCACAATAAGAGGAATAAACCTTACGACAGTTGTGAGCATGATTTTAGAGAAACCTGCCTACGGCCTTTTACCGAGATGTGGCTTGGAGACACGGAGTGTAATGAGGAGCTACGCATAAACAATTTAGGGTACCGTGTTTGAAGGGATTGGCCGTCTGCTGTTACAAGCAAATCCACCGGAGGGTGTTGTGCATCTGCGTTAAAGAGAAGACCTATAGCACTGTTGTGGTCTGGGAGAAAATCTCACTTTGGCCCTTCTCCCTGCCGAAGGAGCGTCCACAGCCAGCCCTCACCCTTGTGAATGAGAGGCAGGAAGCTGCAATGGTGGCAGCAGCAGGTGGCCATGTCACGTCCACTGCCACTGGAAGTGCCACAGCTTGACTGTAACCAAATCTCTGTGACCTGAACGTCCTCTGCTGTGACACCTGTCCCCAAGAACACCAGTCCTATGCAGCTTAATGATTAGACCAGGATTCAGTGGTAATGGAAATCTCAGAGAAAGTGGCTGGACCTGCTCTGGCAAGGGAGCGTTCTCTGTGGCCTCGTGATGTTTCCCCTGCTTGTAAAACTGTTATTCTAAACCATTCATTCCCTCTGCGACTCCACCACTAGAGGCTCCGTAGTGGGGTTTTCATGATCTGAGTGTTTTATTGGGTTTATCAAGCTTATCCAGCCCACCACTATTATCAATATCAGTAACTGTTTACAGATCTTACAGCTTCTATCCCATACTGAGCAGCTCCCTGGAGTGCTGCTGTTTGTTTGTTTGTTTGTTTGTTTGTTTGTTTGTTTGTTAATGTGTTTTGTGTATAAACAAGCTGCTCCATACAAATTGCCCCTGGTGGGACTAATGAAGTTGTTTAAATGGCTTTGGTTGTTAGTTTTGAGAAGAGAACTATGAAAATCATGTGTGTGTGTGTGTGTGTGTGTGTGTGTGTGTGTGTAGAAGTGACAGGGCTCAGTGTGGCTCGTCGTGGCGTTCTCTGTTCAGATGTTACTACTCTGACCTGGGCCGCTACATCCAACATTACACTGGTCTGAAGAGAGCCTGGGAACAGCTCAAATCCTTCCTCCAGCAGAGATGTCCACGCATGCTGGCATCACTCAAAGGTAAACCAAGCGGAACATCTACACGCCTCTCATCTCACTGCCACTACATATAGGCTATTATATCTCCTCCTCCTTGATAGATCTCTGCTTCATTTCTTTCTACTATCTTTCTGGTGGTTTTCTTAGAGGGTGCCAAAGAGGCGGAGCTTGATGCCATGGAGGCTCAGATTGGCTGCAAGCTACCCAATGACTATCGTTGTTCCTACCGCATTCACAATGGACAGAAACTTGTGGTGCCAGGGTCAGTGTCGGTCCCCCTCTCTGGGTGTATGTGCCATCCCTGTCTAACCACTACCAGTGCATGAGTCTGAGTGTGTTGTGTGTACAGGCTGATGGGCAGCATGGCCCTGTCTGACCACTACCGGTCAGAAGACCTGTTGGATATGGAGACCGCAGCGGGGGGGTTCCAGCAGAGGAAGGGCTTGAGACAGTGTCTTCCTCTGACTTTCTGTTTTCACACTGGACTCAGTCAGTACATGGCTTTAGAATCGACAGAGGGACGCAATGTATCAGACATCTTCTACCACTGTCCGGTTAGTCTGCACGTCTGTCTGTAGGTGTGTTTTCCCACATGTCTGTCTGTTCATCAGGCAATTGGTCGATTCATTTATCTGTCTGTCTGCATGTCTTTTGGCACATCTGTCTGTCACTGATCTTTCGAGTGTAAGCCAACAATCCCTCTCTCTCTTTCCCAGGACCATATGGCCCGGGATCCTTCAGCTATTGACATGTTTATCACGGGTAGGCTCATTCTATTCACTGTGTAGAAATACTGGGATTTAGATCCAGCACACAACTAGCACATGGATATCGTATAGCATAGGAAAAGCATTGCTCAAGTACGTCGATCCAAACATGAGGTTCACTCTCTGAATATCTTTCTCTATATCTTCCTGTGTGTGTGTGTGTGTGTGTGTTTCCAGGCTCTAGTTTCTCAGAGTGGTTCATAACCTATGTTAACAATGTTGTAACAGGAGAATACCCCATTATCAGGGACCAAATCTTCAGGTAACTCATACACACACGTGCACACACACATGCACACGCAGGGTTGAGGGCTTTGCACGATAGCTGAGCTTTTATCAAATAAAAGAAAGACAGTCCAACATGAGAGGCCTCAGGTAGCATGGAAGTGAAAGGGTCACCAACTACACACTGCCAAATGTCAGCAGAGGAAACTGGTGCACAGCTCAGCCTCACTGCAACAGAAATAGATGTTAGGTTGATAGAAGATGTATTTCTGCTACGGCCTGTTACAACCCTCCTTATCTGTCTATCTATATGCCTGTCTAGCTCTCTGCCTGTCTGTCTATTTATCAGCCCCCCATGTAGTCCATCCAGACAGGAGATACGTGAACCAGGCCCACTCTATCAGCCTGAACATGACGTGTATCTCTGTGTGTCGACAGGTATGTTCATGATAAGCAGTGTGTGGAGACCACCGGTGACATTACAGTGTCAGTCTCCACTTCCTTCCTTCCGGAGTTATCGTCTGTCCATCCACCTCAATTCTTCTTTACCTACCGCATCAGGTAATCTTTCTGTCTATCTATTTATCCGTGGTTTTCTATCTTTTTGCAGTTGTCCAGAACTGTCTGTTGGACCGATGTAAATGGGAAAGATGTAAAGTAGAATACAGTCAAATCTTTTCTTGAGTGTTTCCTCTGAGGCAGCCTGTCGGCAGAATGGGTCTTCTCCTTAAATTGTTCTATTTTGTTCTCTGTTTAGAATGGAGATGTCTCGTGATGCTCTTCCTGAGGCAGCCTGTCAGTTGGACAGCCGCTACTGGAAAATCACCAATGCCAATGGAAACATAGAGGAGGTCCGAGGACCAGGGGTTGTTGGTATGTAGCTAGTCCACGCCCCTGTGTATGGCTGAAGGAAGAGCAGATTCACACAATAACATGTGCTTGTGTGTGTGTGTGTGTGTGTGTGTGTGTGTGACATGCAGGTGAATTTCCAGTCATGATTCCAGGTAAAGTACACGAGTACGCCAGCTGCACCACCTTCTCCACCACCTCAGAGTTTATGGAAGGGCACTACACCTTCCACAGACTGGGTATATATATATATTATCTATATGTGTATCATCCAACTATGTCATTGAAATATCTTGTCAATGATATTTATATATCCATCGTCTTTAATCTGTCTCTGTGACTAGCCTGTAGAGGCATTCCTGCCACACGCTGGGCATCTGTATCTGTTTTAACTTGGAGAGGTTGGTTAGCTAGGAGAAGATGGAAAAATAAGCAGGGACGATTTAATCCTGTAATAGGCCCCTAGGCATGGCTAAGCCCGCAGGCCCCTTCTGCTCCACACAGCCTTTGGAATTCAGGGCCCCTAAGCTTCAGCCCAGGAAACCCTTTTCATTAAATCTCAGCCTGCAGGCATGGTGGATTAAGGAAAGAAAACCCTCCTGATGCCCGCAGTGGGTTAAAACCCGCAGCCTCTGGCTTGTTGGTCCCTGAAGCATGCGTTTTACCCGTGAGCCCTTATCACCACTCTTCATGTTTCAAGTTTTAGTTTCTTTCAAAAATGATATCTATTTGCTGACAGACGTGCACACCTTCTGCACACCTTCTGAAAGTCTGGTTAAGAGAAGAAAAGTCACTAAATTTAACCCTTTTTTCTGCTTTGAGTTGCAAGACTCAAGATGTTTATTTTCACTCCGGTAGTAAAATTACAATCGTGTAAAATTCTTACAAAAAGATGAACTTAAGATAAGAGGTATAATAAAAAGTGTATATACATGCACATACATATAAAACAATAAGTATAAAGGAAATCAAAATGTATATGTTAAGTAGTCTGTATAACATAAATTAGGTAAATGTGAGAGTAGAATCGGTCGACCAGGTAGGAAAAGCAAGTGTTTCATCTAGTCATTATAACATCAATTCATGATATATTTATACATATTATTATTATTACAATGGATCGAATAATGACTTTCTTCATGTTTTGCTATCCAGCCAACAAGGAGGAAGTTTTCAATGTGGTCATTCCTCGATTCCATATGGTGTGTCCTCCTTTTAGAGAGTCAGTGGTCCGACTGGTAAGTCTGTCCGTCTTGCCTTTCCATCCATCTTCATGTTTGCCTGTTTCTTTGTGTGTGTTGATTGTGAGTATTGCATTCACAAACAAGATGAGGTAAATTTAAAGAGCAAATGTCGATATTTTGAACACACTGAGTCAATTCCCAGCTGTGTTGTCAATCACGTTTTCATAGGAAACTCATGTTGATGTCTCTGACTCCTCCCACAGCAGGGATCAGCCAATGATGTGTCCCAGTTCAACAACAATTATTCTGAAGGTGATGACGAAGATGATGATGAAGACGGCGACCTAAGAGGAATCAACTTATGGGCTGCTGAGGGTGGGCGATGCCCTCGAGACATCTGACCCATCAGATTGAACAGCACGTCCTGCCTCTGTGACTTACTGCCTCGGTGACCAACAAGAATCCGGTCCCCAGCTCGGCCACATGCTTTGTTGTGAAAGAAATCCATTCATTCTTATTGTTGTCAAAGATGCCAAATGATGGTGTCTTTCAGAAAGCTGAGAGGCTTAGGAGTTTCATCTAGACCTTAATGTTGAGTGAAAAAGGGAATGAGGACATTTGGTTGGACGTATGGAACAGAATGGGGGCCAGGATGGGACTGTATCAGCACCAAGTCTTGGTGTACTCCGGATGATGAGTTTGATCAAGTATTAGCGGCAATGGATAAGGTTTTTAATATTCGCCTGCTGGCTGAAGTTTTTGGATGAATTTGATGTGTGATTGATCAGGGAGCCAACTGAAGTGTATGTATGATAAGCATTATGCATTTGATAAGTATTTACTGCTGGCTCACCAATGTATTTACAATGAGTTGAATGTTGTCACCATCCTCTCCTTGTTTTCCTCCAGAACAGGAAACAGGAAGTAGGTTTGGCTTCCATGTTTTGTAGTCTGATGGATTTATTCTGTTCCTACTAGGAGCATAAAGACGAGGTAAGACCATGAGACTCCGTTTACAACTGAATGGATGTTGTCATTACAGGTCTAATGAAATATGGATGTAAGTTACAGAATCCTCTTAAAATCAGGAACCAACCCGAATTCTGGAACCCAGAAGTTGGCATCTGTGATTTCTATTATACACTAAATATTATAAATATTAAAAGGTGATTTAACACCAAATGTCACACGTTTTAATGTCTCCTCTGGCCCTCCAGGTCCACAAAATGTGTGGCTGAAATGGCTCCAATTAAGATCAGGCTGAGATGTGTAGGTGATGGAATGGAGAGATGAATTGCAGTTCAGCTGAGAAAAGTGAATTGTTGTTCAAACTCTCCTTGATCTGCCCCCCCCCCCTCAGGCTGGTGGTCTCTGGTAAATCCAACACATTCTCGTCTCCTGACAGGGTTAGTCTTAGTTAGATTACAATTACTATGATTACTGAGGCTGCAGCTGCATTGGAATGAAACAAATCTGTTGTCTGACTGGCGGAAAAGATGACCTCTTCCCTCTGGCTGGTTAAAAGGGATTGTGTCTTGGAGAGAAGAAGTGTGGAGTGGAGGGTCTCTTACATTGTCTTTTTAAATGTCATGGCTATGAAGCCATGGCTCTTTCACTCTTTGGAGATGAGAGTGTTGGTGGGTCTTCTGGAAGAGGTCTGTTTCATCACTCCTGAGATTATTGGAGCTTTGCTTAATTTTGAATTGCTTTTTCTAATCATTCACACACTCCGTTCAGCCATAAGCAACTTGAGTAGGAGAAGAAGCAGAATGTAGAAATATCCCTAGAAAGGGTCACTTCCTGTTTCCAGCTGGAGGTCATGTGAACCAAGAGGTGTGTTTTCTGCTTGGGAGTGCTGTGGATGAGATGTGTTGATGCTGCTCAATAATCCAGGTAGGGAAATCACAAAAAGAGGTGAATCAGTTCAACTGGATCAGAAGTTTATTAAGAAACGTTTCATCACTCACCAGGTGACTTCTTCAGTCTGAAGACGTCACCTGGTGAGTCACACATGGAGTGTGACTGGTTTCATGGCTCTCACAGGCACTTCACATAGAATGACAACACAACAGTCTTCAGTGGGGCTGAACATGAGTCAATTTAATTCTTAGCTAATCTGATAGTCTTCACCCACCGTCTCTACATGCTTTCTTCACATTACTGTCAGATAGATGGGGTCGGGCATCCAGGGCATCCAGGGCATCCAGCCTTTATCCTCAAGCTCCAGCTAAGTCTGGTCCCTCCCCACACCGTGGGGACTGATGCTGACCCGTAGAATGGACCTCTCACTGTCAGATGGATGAATAAGTACCCAGGGTGTTCCTTTTCCCCGGGTCAGCAGGTGAGACTTTCTGCTCACACACAGCCTGCTGCAGGAG
>OMLC01096135.1:0-12670 GCA_900302585.1 Regalecus glesne | reverse complement strand
ATATAGAATCCAGTAATTCAGGTGATTTCTGATTTATGCAGATCAAGATTGAAAGATATTAATGGATTATTTCACTCCTTAAGTGTTGAGCATTCTCCCCTTGTAGTGTCGTGGAAGTTAGATCGCTTAATGACCAGGCAGATTATTGCTCAAGCCGACCATTTATTGCTCTCAAACATATTGCAGTTTACAGAGAAGGAGAATATAGCATTGGCACGTCTATTCTTCTTCATCAGTACTCAGTCTCTTTAACTTGTCTCCAAAGGATATATCAACTGAACAGGTCTTTTCAATAAACTGCTTGTTGTAGAACGAACAGTACAGGAACAAATGAGTCCATCTCTGCCTGGAAACAGCTCCGTTATCCGACCCATTTTCCAGGTCTGTCAGGGTAAGTTGTTCTCTCCAATCAGAACAACCTCTCCCTCCTTCAGAACATAGGGAATAGGTGTATCAGACCTGTGAGCTGAATTTAAGTCCATTATTAGTCCTTATCCCAGCTGCTCCAAAAGCTGGTTAAGAGTCTCTGCCGGTTTCTCCATCTCCGGCTCATGTCCTCTTCGCTCACATTGGTTACTTGAGATGGTGGAAGCAGAGTCGTTGGGGGTAAAGAAATTAGTCTTTTTCCAATGAGGAAATGAGAGGGTGTTAGTGGCTGGGGCTCTGATGCATCACTGTTCACATAAGAGAGAAGCCTGGAGTTCAGCACAGCCTCTATTTCAGTGAGCATGGTTATCAACTCCTCAAAGTTCAATGAAACTTTTCCAGGGTCCTCATTAGACATGTTTTACGGATCTCACAAGTCTTTCACATAAGCCACCCCACCATGCAACACGTTCAACAATGAACTTCCAGGTGATCCCCTTGTCAGTGAAGAATTCTGTAAGCTCTGACCCTCTTATAGACTTTCACAGTTCTTTTAAATCTTTGTTTGCTCTTTTGAATGTTTTAGCATTGTCTGAGTAAATAACTTTACACAGTCCTCGCCTAGCAATAAATCTTCAAAAAGCTAAGAGAAACCTTTCAGTACTTGTATCTGAGACTAGCTCTAAATTCACTGCTCGGGTGACAGCACAGGTGAAAAGTGCAATCTATGCTTTAGACTGACCACTAGACTTGACATATAATGGTCCTGCAAAATCTATCCCAGTAACTTCAAAGGGTGGAGACTCAGCAACTCTGTCTGTGGGTAGTGGAGCTGTGGCTTGCTGTGCTGATTTCACCTTAAGTCTCCTGCAAATATAGCAATGTGAACCCACTGTCTTCCCTAGCTGGCTCTCCTTTAAACCCAGTACCTTTCCCTCATCTGCACTAGTGTGTCTCTGGCACCAGAACGCATCACACTTTCATGACAGTAATGAGCTAGTAACTCTTGAGTATCTGTGTTTTACAGGTAGCACCCATGGGCGCTGCTCCCTGAAACTAAGATCTGAGTGCTGTAGTCGGCCTCCTACACAAATAAGGCTATTCTCATCCAGAAATGGTTTCATGTCTTTAATTTTTGACTCTCTTTTAATGTCTTGTCCAGATCTCAACTGAGTGGTTTCTTGGTCAAAACTCTGCTCTTGTATCACCTTCACCCAGTACACTTCTGCTGCAGTGAGCTCCTTTGCAGTTAACTCTCCCTGAGTCTTTTGACTGGAGCAGGCATTAGCTATGAATCTTTTTACCCATGCAGTTACTCTCAGCACTGTTTTTAACCTGCTGTACTTCTCTAAGTCTAATAGCGGCTCAGCTCGTTCAGTGGTAGTTAAATGTACTGTAGCCTAAAACTTAGATTAAAGCTCAGTGATCACCTCATCTGTAACATAGTCCTCATCAATGCTCTCCGCATCATCTGTTGGTGACAGCAAAGCAGGACCGCTCCACCACAGCTGGCTCTGGATGAGGGTTTCAGCACTCTGACCTCTGGTAGGTAGATCAGCAGGATAAATTTTTCCAGTGCAGTGAGACCACAACTCGGGATTTGTGAGTCCTTGTATTTCAGTCACTCGTTTTGCCACGGATGGCTTCCACCTTTGCGCTGTGCTGCGCACCCAGTGAAGAACGATCATTGAATCTGTCCGAATGTGGATATGATTTCTGTCCATGTTCAGTGGCTTGAGAAGATTGTTCCCTAACCGTGCTCCAATCAGTGCACCCACGAGCTCCATGCGTGGTAAAGTCAGTTTCTTTAATGGAGCCACCTTTGACTTGGATGCAACAAAACTCGTCACAACCTCTCCTCTCTCATTTTGTCCTTGCAGATAGGAAACATTACTGTATGCCTTTTCACTAGCATCACAATAAACATGGAGCTTGATTGTCTTTACTTTTGGTTTAATGTTAATTTGGTACCATCTTGGGATGGCCACCAGGTAGAGCTTTGACAGCTCTGCACACCACTGGTCCCAAATTTCAGCCAGGTCTGGAGGGAGCTGTTCATCCCAACCGAGTCCTCTTTCCCAGAGCTCTTGAAACAGACACTTTGCACGTATGGTGAATGGAGCCAGGAAACCAATTGGATCAAAGATCCGAGCTGAGGTCTGTAGCACATTCCTCTTTGTGTTTTCTTTGTTCTTCACAATGTCTAAAAGTTATTTTAGATTAAACACAAAGTCATCCGTTTCAGGTCTCCACACCAACCCCAAAACTTTCAGCAGATTTCCAACAGTGTCTGTATTTGTTGCATGCTCCACTCCATTTGCTGTCCACTTGGATCTCTAATCTGGTGAGTTTGTCACCCACTTGCATAAGTTCATACCTGCATGGGACAGACTCTCCTTTGCTGATTTGGTGACTGAAAGAACAACTTCTACATCTGCTGAGCTGGAGATAAAATCATCCATGTGGAGAGATTCTCTCAGTGTCTCCACTGTCCTTGGGCGATCTGTTTCATACTGTTTGATATGTTTTCTTATGGTTGCAGCTAATAGGAATGGGCTGGGTGAGACTCGGAATACTACTCTATTCATTCTCATGATGCACAGCTCATTTTCACAGTCTTTAGTTGGAGGTCCATGTAGCCACAAGAACCTAACTGCATATATGTCCCTTTCTGCTAGCGCTATCTGCAGCAAATCCTTTGTGATATCTGCAGTGAAGGCTATCTTGTGGTGTCTGAATTTGATTAGCACATCGACCAGATTTGGGTTGAGGTTTGGCCCGATCAATAAACAGTCATTTAGGGATGGGCAACCCTCTTCATGTGATGACGTATCAAAAACTACTCTTAGTTTGGTAGTTACCCTATCCTCTCGAAGAACAGCATGATGTGGCATGTGGTATTTCAGTCTAAGGTTGCTCTGTTGCTGCAGTGTTCTTTAGCACATCCTCACAGATGCCTTGCTGCAGATAGTCCTGTATGACGTCATTGTACCTTGTGCACAAGTTTGCATTCACTTTTAGTTTCCTCTTGAGGCTCTCAAAACGTTTCGTTGCAACTCTGAAGTTGTCTAGAAGATCTGATATGTCATGTCGCCATGGTAACTCGACTAGGTAGCAACCATCTTTATTTGTTGTAGTCTGTTCAAAACTCTGAAGAGCCTCTATTTTCCCTGGGCTCTGAGGTTGCTCATTAAAAATACCCAGTGCCAAAAGGCATGCAACTGCTTTGAGATCTGGGTGTCTTCACTTAAACTGATATGCATGCAGGTGGCATTGGTTACACTGGATGTTGAGACTGGGCCTTGTAAATACCATCCAAAGTTGGTTTCTGTGGCTATGAGTGTTCTGTTTAACCTCTGGACCTTGTCAGACACCGCTTGCCACAAATAGTCTGCTCCTATTAATACTGACAAATCTGGATCATCAGCACCTTCAAGTGGAAAAATCAGCCAGCTGCAAACCATTTATCTTTTGCTCTTCTTGGATGGGTAAGCCGGGAATTTTTATCACAGCAGTGCATACTTGAGAAGTTTCCACCGCTTCGATCTCTAATCTTTGCTGTGTGTTCCACACATTCTCCAGTGATACTCTTATAATGTTGCACTGTGCTTATATTGGAGAAGTGGATCCAAACGTCTGTAGATGAAGGGTCTCTTGCCTCACAACTGGTAGTCTTAGTGTGTTCATCACACCCTCATGAATGAAGCATTTCTGGCTGCCTCCATCTAATAGACAGTGAACAATTGTTCTTCCTGCTGGGCCCTCTGTCCATGCCTGTCTGGAGTAGTACTGTATTTTGAGGATTGGCTTTCTGTTTTACCGTGCTGGACACAAAGGATACCACAGTGTCTGTACTGCCACTGTTGGTCTTTAGCTTTGCTTCACTTTGGTCACAAACTGAATGGTGATGTCTGCGACTACACAGGGCATATGAAGCGCCTTTAACCTTGCAGAATTGGCTATGTGTTTTGGGCCTAGCCACATGTAACATCTTCCGAGTTTCCTTCATTTCTCTTCTGAGCACCTACAGAGTTTTCTGAACAATATTCTGGTCTATGGTCTACACTGTCACAATATATAAATGTCTGTGGAGCAGTATTCGCTGTGTGCAATGCAGCTGCTGAGGGTATATTCCACTTTTTAGCTATTTTTTCGGTGAAGGATGCTGGATTACTGAATGATCTGTTACTTGATGGAATCTCCCTTTGAGTATTACCTGGTCTGGTTAGCTGAAGTGCTGTCTCTCTGCTTTGGACTTCATTTTGGAGGAACCGAATGGGCTCAAGCACCTTCCATTCGCCATTGTGGTCTGACTTACGTGTGTATGCTAATGTATACACACGTATGAGCTGCAGTAGTATGAGCTGGTATGAGCTGCAGTAGTACTGGGCATAGCAGGCAGCCATATGTGTCAGTTTGAACCCCTAAGGATTCCGGACTGCAGATCTGTATTTCATATTCGTCCTACAGGTGCCAGAGAGCCACAATATCTGCAGATTTTTTCACAGGTGTCAGGTTCAATAATTTGGACATATGTGCACTGACTACAATGTCTTTTCTCACAAAGCGGCTCTGAAGCATCTCTATGGCAGTATCATAGTTACCCATCCATCCATCTATCTTCAACCGCTTATCCAGTGTCGGGTCACGGAGAAGCATAGTTAGCATCAATTATTGTAAGCCCTGTTACGGCTCTTGCTGCTGCTCGAGTCAGGTAGGACTTCAAGTAAGTGATTTTTTTTCCTTCTTGCAGAGCGTGTCATTGTTATGAATAGCTGTTTTATATTGAGACCAGAATTCCTGCCACCGGCTTAATTATCCACCACATTTCTCTATCACTAACCTAGGCAGCTTAACAGTCTGTAGACTTGGTGATCTGGCTGAATTGAGACTTGCATTGCTCACCCCTCGCACTCACTGTATCCCGTTGTCTCTGAATGAGCCTGCTGGCCTGGGTCAAATGTTTATCTATTATCTCACACTGTGCAGCAGTATTGACCTTCCCCTGCTATTTGTGTGTGAGTGGGAACATATCAAGGTTGGCACTTTCCAGATGTTGTTGCCAGAGGCCCGCCTTTGAACGGAATCAGTTTATTTTATCTGTGCCAGTAATTTGACGAGCCACAACCATCGGATCTCCATATATAGAGCAATGAGGCTGTATGTTCCGCTCCCATTTCCTCACAAAAAGATGCAAAAAGCGGGTTTTCAGAGGTATTGTCTGAACAAAGTTTACTATACGCACAAAATCATCCAAAACATGAGCTAGGTCTGCTGGTAAGGTCTTGACAACAAGCGTTTAGCAGTGCAAAAAACAATGTGTAACAATAACATCTTGTTTTTCTTTCACTCTGCTAACGAAGCCTTTCGTGGACCCAACCATGGCTGCTGCTCCATCAGTGCTGACACTCGTGCAGTTTTCCAACTGAAGTCCCGCTTGTTCAGGATATTCTGACGTGACCCAAAAAATGTCCACTCCTGTTGTTTTTCCTGGAATTGCCTTGCAAAATAGGACGTTTTCTCTGATGGTGTCTCCATCCATAAAACGCACATTGGCGTTGAGCTGGTCCAAGGACTCATCAAGCTGCAACGCAAATTTCCCACTGATGCGTAACTTTTTCAAAACAATCTATTCAATGTCTGCGGACATGTAATCAATACTTTTGACAATTGTATTATCTGAGAGAGGGACTTTGGCTACTTCTTTAACCACATCAGGGCCGAGCAGCTCATTTACAATGGCTTTGCAGGTAGGTAGTATTAACGTCTCTGCCACACAGTGTGTGGCTTTTTGATTTGGCAACGAGTTCAGCTACGAAGTAGCTAGCTTTGAGAGCTCTCGTAGACACCGTTGTAGTTTTTCTCATCAACGTTGCCTGTTCCTCCGTGTTTTTTTCAGGCGAACCAAATGGTCCATGTTCATGCTTTGAAATGATGGATGTTTCATTTGGATTTGACGTATAAGCTTGTTTGGGATCATGGCACTGTTGCTAAGCTTTTTCCCCACACACCAAGCATAACGGAGTCGGTGCAGCAGGATCCCCAGTGAAAGTAAATCCAAACGAAACATAACTTTCGCTATATTGTCTTGAGGTCACTGTTTTTGCCTTCTTTTTTACCACCACTTATATTACACTCTTCATCTTGGTTAGAATTGTGGGTTAGGACCCACTTCAGAGTCTTCATTTTTCCTTTTCAAATATTTATCTATCGCTGTTGCAGGCTTACGCCTTTTCACCGGCACTTCCGTGCATCACCAATTCTATTATCCTAAATTAACAAGGTCATTATTGGGCTTTATTGCCCTACTGCCACCTAGTGGGTGGATAGCGGAGGTTAGTAAAGGCACAGGCACAGACGCACGTATTGCAGGCACAGACGCACAACCATGGCAAAATTATTTGCAGTACTAAATAATATATTTTCGGACGAATTAAGTGAAATTGGATAATTTCCTGCGGTACACCTGACGATCTCTCACGTCACACTAGTGTGCTGCGGCACAGTGGTTGGAAATTAGGGCTATAGAGTATTACATCACATTAGAGGCATTTAGCAGACGCGCTTATCCAGAGCGATGTACAACAAGTGCATAGCGTCAAGCTACAAAGGATACTGGAGCAACACTAGAAGCGAGATAACAATCCTAGTGCCATCATAAGACTCCGACGCAACATCAACTAAGAAACATAAACTTAAAATAAACGAACAAGATTTCATGTGCCTAAACCAAGTACATCAAAATCAAGAAAAGGAATAGGCGTAAAACTAGGAGTTAGAGCTAGGACTGGATGGGGAGGAGGAAAGGTACAGGCGAAGAGATGAGTTTTTAATCTGCTCTTGAGGATAGTCAGGGTTTCTGCTGTTCTGACTGCTGTTCAGACAGTAGTTGTGACTGTGAGGTGCAGATACTGAGAGGGGGGATGCCAAGTGACCAGAGATGGCAGAATGGAGAGGTCTGGTTGGTGCATAGGGTCTGATGAGCCTCTGCAGGTATCCAGGTGCTGACCCCTTGACTGCTCGGTATGAAAGCACCAAAGTCTTAAATTTGATGCGAGCCATAACAGGCAGCCAGTGGAGGGCATTGAGCAGGGGGATGACATGGGAATGCCGCGAAGATTGTAGACCAGGCAAGCAGCAGCATTCTGGATGAGTTGTAGAGGTTTGATGGCAGAGGCTGGTAAACCGGCCCGCAGAGAGTTGCAGTAGTCCAGGCAGGACAGGACTGTCGTCTGGACCAGGAGCTGGGTTGATTTGGTGGTGAGGAAGGCGCAGATTGGTTGGATGTTGTAAAGGAAGAATCGGCACGCTCGACTCACTACCGGAATGTTCTGGGAGAGGGATAGTCTGTTGTCCATCACCACTCCAAGATTTCTAGCAGAGGTTGATAATGACACTATGGTGTTCCCTAGGGAAATGGAAAAGTTGTAGAGGTCAGAAGATGTGGCAGGAAAGAAGATCATCTCAGTTTTTGCTGGGTTTAGTTTGAGATGGTGATTGTCCATGCAGCGCTGGATGTCCCTCAGGCAAGCAGAAATGCGGGTGGAGACCTGTGTGTGAGGGGGGGGGTTGGGTGTCATCAGCATAACAGTGGTAAGACAAATTGTGAGCAGTGATTATAGGGCCCAGGGCATGCGTGTAGAGGGAGAACAGAAGGGGACCCAGGACTGAGCTCTGGGGAACTCCTGTGGTGAGGAGTTGGGGTGCTGATAGTATACCAGCCCAGGCCACTTGATAGGAGTATGATGTTGAATCCTAGATTTTGTACTTGAAATAATTACTATAAGCGTATTAATTCATTACATCTATTCCTTCAAAGCTGGTGCTTACATCAAAATTTCTGCTACTTTTTTTTCTTTTTTAATGCAGGATTGATTCTTTTGTAAAATTCATCCCTTTTGATTCCAATCCCTTGCTTATGGAGAGGTAAAATTTACGGATATGAAAGCATATAAATGTGTAGTTATTCTTATTTTCTATATTTCTAAAACATTCTGATACTTGGTCAGTGTTTCTCCATAGGTTCAGGAGGGCTTTCTTCAGATTATTGACATTCGTGTTTTTGAGCATCTTTTTACTTAGTTTTCCATGTTCTGTTTTGGTAAGGTTGATAAGTATACATGTTGACCTGTTCCAAAGTTAGGTTTAGGATATTTCTGTCTGATAAGGCTTTGGTTCTGGGCTTTGCATAAGTGTAGTTGTCTAACTTAAGCTCAGAGGCGATTTTATGTCTCCTATGGAGGAATCCACAGGTTTTCTTGTTTGACTTTTGACATTATTTTCTCATAGCTCCTCATATTTCTCAGGTTTTAGTTTGAAGAAATGGTTTTGTCTTATTAGCTGCAATGAGGATTTTAACTTATTTTGTCTTTTCCAAATCACTGTGCAGTGCCTTTTGGAAAGTCTTGTTTGATGGTTTAAATTTGATGTTCTGCACTATATTAGGGCGGCATAGCTCAGTGTGTAGAGCAGCCATCTGGCAGGCAATAGTAAGGTCATATGTTTGATCCTGGTCCTGCAGAAAACATGTCTAGGTGTTCCTGACCAAGACACTGAACCCCTAATGGCTCCTCGGGTCCCATTAGGTGGCAGCTCACTGCTCCAATACAATAGGGTGGGTTAAAATGCTGAGAATTCCAAATTTCTTCTTATTGGACTGATAAGGGAATCAATTTATTTATTATTTCTTTCTAACATACTGTCTTCAAAGGGTTTCAGTCCTAGGATAGACAGTGGGGCTTTGGTGGATTTGAATCCATAATCACAAAAACAGTGAATTGGTTCAACCGGATCAAAAGTTCATTCAGAAATGTTTCATCACTCAACAGTGATGACAGTAACACCTTCGGTCTGAGCTGAAATGTATCTGACGTAAATGTATCTGAATAAACTTCTGATCCAATTGAACTCATTCACCTCTTTTTGTGATTTCCCTACCTGGATTATTGAGCACGCATCAACACTTCTTGCACACTTTTTCAGTGTATAGTTCCCCCTCCCCACAAATAATTGGGTTGGTAATTGATGTAGAGTATGTAATGTGACTGATTTAAATGATTATAAAAATTAAATTTATGGATTGGACGAATGGCTTTTACTGCTCATTTTGTTTTTGTGCTATTTTTCTGACACTATTGCTCATATTACTCTGGCATCATCAGTGAATAAAGTATCTGCTTGTTGTCCTTATATTTAAGCAGTTAGTGATGAGAATGTTAGAAATAATTCAACAGGCCACTAATCATTTATATTTGCACTATATAGCCATCAGAGAAAACACGAAATTCAAAACACATGGCACAACACAGACTCATCTGCATCTGGGTTTCCAGATATCAAAGCCATGACACAATTTACTGATGGTTACTTATCACATACTCTTCAACTTGTCCTTACTATTTGTCTCCATCCATCCATCCATTGTCAACCGTGTATCTGAAGTCGGGTTGCATAGGATCTGGAGCCTATCTCAGCACTCATTGGGCAAAAAGTAGGGTTACACCCCGGAAAGGTTGCCAGTCCATCAGAGGGCAGAGTGATTAGAGCAATAGTGTTTTGCTCAAGGACACTTCAACATGCTTCTTTGCAGGTGCGAGGATCGAACCTGCAACCTTCTGATTGCCAGATGACTGGTCTACCCACTGAGAATGCTAATGATAATAATAATGATTCCCTTATCAGTCCCACAAGGGGAGATTTGGATTTCTCTGCATTTTTGACCCAACCTATCATATAGGTTGGGTGAAATATCCAAAATATTAAATATCGCTTCATGGTATGAAATATTTACCCTCTTTTTTATCATTTCCAGGTGCAGGCTACAGTAGTTGGTTTCCTGGCGGCGTTAGCAGCAGTGTGCCTGGGGGCCATGTCCAGAGGTGGAGTGGAGCTGGACCAAGCTGCCGTCCTGTGTGCCAGCAGTATCGTCACTGCCTTTGTAGCTGCTCTGTCCTTAGGTTGGTAGTCCTTTGTATGGAATTTTTTCTCCATTCGAATCTCCAGCAAGATTAAAACTACAGTCTACCACTGCTCATGGCTACTGCTTTGAGGGGTTGCCACAGCGGATTGATCAACCATCTTCATCTATCCCTATCCTATCCATCTTCTTCTGTCACACCAGCCACCTGTGTGTCCTCCCTCATCACATCCCTAAACTTTCCCCTTTTCCTCTTTACTGGTAGCCCCATATTCTGCTCTCGTCTTTAACCAGTCATGGTGCCGCATTCAAAACTCCAACTCTCGCCTCCGCACCCCTGCTCTTTTTCCTTTCCCAGTTTCAGGACATGCCCTCCCCTTCTTTGCTCATCATTAAGTTGCATGGTATCAACCGGCATCCTGCTAGCCAACAGAACCGGTGGCAATTGTTTGCAACTCAAACCAGTGGTATGGAAATCTGATTTATGATCCCCATATTTGATTCGGCAAATATTTTACGTCAGATGCCCTTCCTGAAGCAACCTTCCCCATTTGTCTTTGCTTGAAACCAGCAATACCTCTGGATCCTCAGTGGCTAGGTTTAGATTAACCTAGAATTTAAACAAGATTCCTTAAATAGAATTTTATCACTATTAATTAAACTAGTGTGATATACTCAAAACGACCACATACAGTTGCGATCAAAATTAATCAACCCCACTGCAAATCAGGTTTATTAGTCAAATGTACAAACTATCAGCTCACAAAAAAGAGGTGAATCAGTTCAACTGGATTGAAGTTTATTTGGAGACATTTCATCACTCACCAGGTGACTTCTTCAGTCTGAGCTGAAAACAAACATTCCCCCCTTATAAACAGTACATTGATACCACACAACAATAGGTTGGTTTCATATGCAAGTCGGATGATCAACTGCACATTCAGTGGCAATGAACACCATTCACAAAGGATTGGGGAATGTTTGCGATCACGGCATTGTAAGATGCCGACAGATGTACTCTGAGACCACCACCCCGATTCAAAGATGGTCGTTCTCTCTTAACATAAATGGCCTCCTTCACCCCCCTTTCAAACCAGCGTTCCTCCCTATCAAGGATGTGAACATCATCATCTTGAATGAGTGGCCACTCGCCTGTAGGTGGGTGTAGACCACAGAGTCCTGGCCTGACATGTTGGCTCTCCTATGCTGCGCCATCCTCTTACCCAGCGTCTGTTTGGCCTCCCCGATGTACAAGTCACTGCAGTCCTCCTGGCAATTAACAGCGTAAACTACGTTACTCTGTTTGTGCCGAGGGACCCGATCCTTAGGGTGAACCAACTTTTGCCGCGGTGTGTTCAGGGGTTTGAAAGCTACTGAGATGCAATGTTTTAAAAATATGCATCTCAGCTGTTCCGACACTGCCGCCACATACGGAATCACTACCGGTCTGCGCTTTGGCTCCTCCTCTCCCTACACTTGGCTGTAGCTCTGTCTGGGAGGCTTCCTGGCTTTAACAAACGCCCAGTTAGGGTAACCACACTTAACCAGGGCCTGTTTAATATGGGACTTTTCTTCACCTGGTGAATGACGAAACGTTTCCCAATAAACTTCTGATCCAGTTGAACTGATTCACCTCTTTTTTGTGATTTACATACCTGGATTATTGAGCATGCATCAAGGCAAACTAGCAGGGGGCGGCTTAGCTCAGTGGCCAGAGCGGTCGTCTGGAAATCGGAAGGTTACAGGAACGATCCCCGGTCCTGCATATAGCATGTCGAGGTGTCCTTGAGCAAGACACATAACCTCCAACTGCTCCCCGAGCGCCATATGTTGCCGGCTCACTGTTCCTATATAATAGGTTGGGTCAAAAATGCACAGAAATCCAAATGTCCCCTTGTGGGACTGATAAGGGAATCATTTTTTAAAATGTATTATTTTAGCAGCTGTTTGCAACAAAAACAAATCAAACATGAAAATTTTAATACCTCAACACAACTAATATTATAGCTTGTTACTCAAAAATCAACAAAAATGCTGCTTTTAATGACTACTGCAGTCTCAAAATCATTCAACCCCCTCATGACAAACATTTTTTGTACTTGGTAGAGCACCTTTTTGTTGTTATGACCTTCTGCAAACATTACATTACATTACAGGCATTTAGAAGACGCTCTTATCCAACCTTCCAATTGCCAGACGATCGTTCTACCCACTGAGCTATGCCACCCCAACGTGATACATAGCCAGACACCAAGTTCTGCCAGTGTTCCTGAGGAATCTTAGCCCATTCCTCATGGGCAAAAGCCTCCAGCTCACTTATACTCTTGGGTTTGTGTGCTCCAACCGGCTTTTTCAAATCTTACCAAATATTTCCAATGGGGTTCAAGT
>OMLC01096134.1:0-12000 GCA_900302585.1 Regalecus glesne | reverse complement strand
GTGCTATTAATCATAGCGACTGTCACACTGCAAGATGATCACACACACACACACACACACACACACACACACATACACACACACACACACAAACACACACACACACACACACACACAAACACACATGTATATGTAAGTCTATATACACACACACACACACACACACAAAGACACACACACATAAAATACATATAACTATATAATGTGTGTGTGGGTCACTAACACCTGCTGGATGTCTATTATTAGATGCTGCACAGGCTGCGTGATACTGGTGTTGAATTGAAAACTGGCTAAATTCCATGTTACAATGGTTCAAAACGTGCTCCGGTACGTTTGAGCTGGCCTTTTTGCACAACGCCAAGTCTTCATTGAACCCTGTCTTTAAAATTAAGCATTTCTCAATGTTCATGCGTTTTATACAATTATGTCCGATGGAGCATGAAATGCAATATAAATAAACCTGTGGTCGTCCTTTCTTCAGCTCTGCTATTCTTATTCCTTGATGCGATCGTCTGAATGAAGTGGTTCACTCCACTGGTTGGCTGTTTATTGCTAGTATCTATACCTTGATATGGGCTTGTAATGTAATAGCTGTACCCCAAAATGATTATTTGTTACTGGCTTCCCCCCAAAACGTAATCCCTATGTGGCCCGTCTTTCCTCCAACTCCCCCGTCCACCCAACCTGAACAGTGAGTCAGGTGGTTTGGATTTACGTGCCGCCTGACCTCACTGTTGCTATCAGTTACAGAAGAACACCGTAGAGTGATGTCATGCCAGTCTCTATTCATCTTCTCCTGTGTGCGAGATCACCTCGCCGTGCTCTCCAGTTTGTACGCTGGTTCGTGTGTCCACGCGTGTGTCAGGGCCTTCATGCATCAGCCAGGAAATTGCAGGTGTTGGTTTGTTTGCATTCAGGGCTCAACTTGCAGCCGCGGTCAGAGTTTTTCTGAAGGCTGTATCCTTTTCCAAGGTTTCCCCTTCAAGCTCTTTGAGTTCATACTGAGCACCAGCAGTCTGCCAGGGTTTCAAGTTGAAACCTCTTCACGTTCCGTTCACACAGAAAGCTCTCTGTCGAGGGCTCGCGTGTGTGTTTTTGTGTACGGTGTCTGTGGGCGGACATGGGAATGGGACTGAGCAAGTCAGCTAACAGTTTTTTTTTTCTGTAATGTTTTATTGCCGTTTTGACCCCTGCCCCCTAGGCATGGAAAAACGGGGTTCGAATTTGGTCTTTCATCATATCTACCCTATCTATCCTAGCATATCCGAAGTCTGATCCCTGTGGAAAGTGTGTCGAAGTGTCCTCGAGCAAGACACTGAACCCGTAACCGCTCCCTGGACACTACGTCTGCTAACGTCTCAGAGAAAATAGGACGCGTCAAACGCAGAGAACAGAATTCGCTGTATGTATGTGCAATGAAAAATAAATAAAGCTTCTTCTTCTTCTTCTTCTTCTTCTTCTACTATCTCTCCATGCCTCCCTCCTCTCCTTCTCTGTCTCACAGTAGGTTTGGTACTAAGTGTGCCCGCTGTGGTCGGCAGATCTATGCCAGTGACTGGGTGCGTCGGGCAAGGGGCAATGCGTACCACTTGGCGTGCTTTGCGTGTTACTCTTGTAAGAGACAGCTGTCCACGGGAGAAGAGTTCGGCTTGGTGGAGGAGAAGGTCCTGTGTAGGATCCATTATGACACTATGGTGGAGAACCTCAAACGAGCGGCAGAGAATGGTCAGTGGTGTGTCCGCTCAATCTACTGTGGTGATTTTTACTGATGCTTGGCTGATGACACCCTCCTGTTAAACAGGATCCTGACGAAAATGTAAAAGTATTTACATTTTTCGTTATCCACGTGAATGCCTTTAGAGAATAACTTATTTGTCGATATTATTTCCGGCAATACTGCTGTTGTGTGTAATCTGACTTGGAAAACAAAGCTCAGCTTTTAGGAGCTCCTTGTCGCTGACTAGGTTTCCTTTCTCTCCCCGCCGACGTCTCATTCAGGCAGCGGTATCACTTTAGAGGGGGCTGTTCCGACAGAACAAGATAGCCAGCCCAAACCCGCCAAAAGGGCACGCACGTCCTTCACTGCGGAGCAACTACAGGTCAGAAACACACACACGTGCACACGGTAGGGAACAAAGAAAGATGAGTTAAAAAAAGAAAAACGAGCACAAAAAAAGAAAAAAGAAAAACATAAAAAGCTATGAATATGACCTTGATTTACATGTGCGGCCTCTTTTCTGATTACATCAATTTCACTTTGCTGTTAATTTATATTTAGGAAGCTTTGACTTCAGCTTGGAGAGTTAAATACCCTTATAAGTGCAGGCAGATTTCATGCTAATGCTCTGTCGTTGTTTTTTTGCCGCTAATGTCCTGCAGATCATGCAGGCTCAGTTTGCCCAGGACAACAATCCCGATGCCCAGACACTACAGAAACTGGCGGACATGACAGGCCTCAGTAGGAGAGTTATACAGGTTAGTGTACAACCTGCAAAACCTTCCACAGTACACATGAATCTGCTAATGCTAAGGTGCTGACGGAGCATTTAGGGATGGAGGACGTGTGGAATGCATCTGTATTCTACTTGTAAAATCCACCATACTGTCATTTACTAGTTCATCAAGATGTGGACTGGACAAAGACAAAAAAGTGTCAGTATATTTATAGCTTGGGGGGTAGGGTGAGCATCTAACAATCATAAGATTGGTAGTTTGATCCTCAGCCCCTTCAGAAAGCGTGTCACTTTACTTGAGCAAGACACTGAACTTCCTAACCGCTCAAGCCCTGTGATGGACTGGTGACATGACCAGGGCGTTTCCCTGCCTTTCACCCAATGAGCGCTGGGATAGGCTCCAGCATGACCCCGTGACCCGATTTTGGATAAACGGTCGATGATGGATGGATGGATATTTAAGCTCCTGAAAAAACACTATTTGATTATATCAGCTGTTATTCTTGCAATGATTTTGAGCATATATGTCAAGTAAACCTTTGAGTTCTGTTCAAGAATATAGCTACATGATGGTTGGTTACATTGCATCTTCATAGGTGTGGTTTCAAAACTGCAGAGCAAGACACAAAAAGCACACTCCCCAGCACAGCGGGGCACCGCAAGGGCACTCCCAGTCTCGGATACCCTCCTCCCTTCCAGATGAGCTGCATTACTCCCCATTTGGCAGTCCCGAGAGAGCACGTATGGTGGCCCTTCATGGGTACATTGACAGTGAGTTTTACTTTTATTTCTGATGTACTTCTGAAATTATTCTGGTTGTTGGTTTTGTTTTGATAGTAGTTGCTAAATGAATGAGTGAGGATTTTATGCATAATAATAATAATTAATAATAATTATTATTATTATTATTATCATTAGTATTTGATTGCTGTAGTTTACTTAAATATTATGTGACAGTCCTTTTCTTTTGCACTCTTATAATCCAAGATTTAAAAGTCTTATTCATTGTGCGCTTATATCAAATATCTCCTATCTCCCACCATTATGTATAGGTCACCCCTTCTCCATCTTGACCTCCCAGAGTCTGCCCCACCAGGCCATGTCGCTGCCCCAACTTCCCCTCAGCCGCTAGCATCAAACCATGATCCTTGTGACCTCTCACCTCTGAACCCCAACACTCAACCTGTTATTACCGACGTCCGCCAACCTGACCCTGAGGTTAAACAGTGGTCAACTTGGAGAAAAGACAATTCCTACGTTTGAGCCCTCACCACTCTGAAGAAAACAAGAGCAAGATGGAAGGAAGTGATTAAAAGATACTGCCGTCATTGTGTCACTTCCATGGACAGGAATAGTCACCTGCATTCAGTCTGTCAAAACGAACGTGAAGCATTTGTCATTTGTATGAAGTAACAGACTGCCCTCTGCTAGGCAAACAGTCTTAAGGAACTTTTTTTCTCCATGTGTACAGCATCCTCATCTTCTCTAATCCACCCCCATTTGGTTGTTACTTGAAGGGAAGAAGGAGTTATGAAAGGATAAAAATGACAAAGGAATCAGGATTAATGCCTCCTGAATGCTGTCAGATATCTGGAGCTAGCAAGGGGGAACTTTAAAGGGAACTGCTGTTCTGGCCCATGGGCTGGGCATAGGGAGTAGACCATATAAGAGGTAAGACACCTCCCTCTTTTCTCTTTCAGCAACCATGATGGAAACCTAAACAATGATTTAAAGGGAAATTTATCTTAAAGTGTAATTAAACCCTGATTTTTTTTTTTTGTGTTTTTTAGCTGAAGACATGTCTACATGCTTTCTACCCAATGAAAGCTGTCAAAACTGGCCAAGAAATCCCAGTACCAACACCAACACCAATACCAAACCACTTTCAGTGAATGACCCATGTCCATGCTGCCGTCTTTTGGTAAAAAAAAATCCTCCTGGTGCATTACTGGGCCCACTGAGGTTGATGAAGTGACAGTGGAGATTTCCAGGTAGTCTGACATCAGTGAGCGGAGACTAAAATAAGATCACAAGCTATCAAAGTTACAGATGTATCTCCAGTTCCAGAAAGGCTCCTCCCACTACCACCACTACCCAATCAACATTTTTGAAAAATCTAGTCCAGAGTGGAAACAAACTGAAACCCTGAAACCGTGTTTTACACAACCCTTCAGGCATTAAGACATTAAGCTTGACAGTGCAACAAAGAGGGAAAATTATTCAATTTCCTACTGTTAAGGAGTAAAAATCCCAACACACCATTTAGATGAGAGGTCTGGTTCTATGAGTCACGATTAGTCTCAATGTTGCGGGGGGGGGTGGACATGGAGTAAGATAGAGCTTGGGGGGATTAAGGCCAGATGCCCTTCCTGATGCCCATTTAGATACATGCGAAAAAACAACAACCTGTGTGCCTTATCTTTTCAACTGTCAGAAAGGAAGAACAAAGTGTATGGCCCTAAACTGACTTTAACGGAAATTCAGATTTTTTTTTAACAACCTGAGTCTAATGTTCATAGTTCTTACCATAATGAATATTGGTCAGTATATCATTTTAATAAAAGGCTTCTTTTTGGGTTTACTGGATATGGGACCATCACTGGACAATGCTTAACAATGGCATCTTATGGGGGCTACAGAACACAAGCATCAGACAAGTTTCAACAAGGTCCGTTTAAACCCAACTATCAAAACCGCATATTTGGATGCAAAAGAAAAGTGCAAGTTAAAAGTTATTACCCAAAATGTCCATTATTGTTAATGATCCATCACATTGCAGAGCTATTCCCTGGTTTTCAGCTCGCAGGAAAGACCAGCATACCGTCACTGTAGATAGTGGTAACCACTGACAAACTGCCTGGCCAAACCAAGTTAAAAGCCGTAGCTAATAGGAAATCATGCGCGCGGTGCAACTGAGGCACTTGGGTTTTGCTGTTGTTGTTGAAAGGACAAACTTAAGGCCCATATTTGATTGACCCTAAGACACTGTTGTAAAGCTGTGTCTAGTAGCAAAATCCCCAAAAGGCAAGGGAGACAAGCTGACTAGTGTCATAACTGATATGCACAAAAGCAAAAGCTCTTGAAAATAAATCCAAATTTACTAAAATCAGAATTTTCCTTTAAGAGGTCAAATTTTCATTCTATGATTAATACTTGAAAAAACATTGCAGTTAAAACACTATTTCAAACGTATGTTCTTCTCTGTGGAACACGCTGTAAAGCTATCACAGGCTCCATTTGCGGGAAAAAAAAATCAAAAACATAGTTCTCATGTCAACTTTGTCCACCAACCACATTGGTCATGAAGCGGAACCTCAAAGCCCAATTTCTACGCTTGTGTATCTGCATTGACTGTAAGACTGGAGCCAGGAACTGACAGCCTCTTCAGCCACCACTATTCTGTCCATGTACAGCTGTGTGTATAACCTTAGCTAGGAGAGAGGTCGTAGATGTGCAAACCTTGTCGATCTGAACCCTTCCTGCCCGAGACTGAGAGGCGGTCACATTTAGCAGCTCGCAATTAACTTTCTTTGTGTTTGTATTCTTACTAATTTATGATGTCTGGGGTCTCTGGACGTGACGTTGTGTGTTTGTCTCTTTCATAGTCCAAGGGGGGATGTGTAATATTGGTACAATAGAGACGATGTAAAGCAGACCAGTGTTGTACATAGCAAGATGTGTGTGTGTGTGTGTGTGTGTGTGAGAGTGTGTGTGGGAGAGTTGTGAGTGTGTGCCTGTATTTCACTGTCATGACCATTGTGTGACAAACATGAACCATTGTTGATAGGCGGGGAACGCAACCCTAATGTATTTATTAAAATGAGTAACCCCTGTAAAGCACTTTTCCCCTATAGAATCGTTTTGCTTTGTCAGAAACATGAGACATGAGATGGAAACTGAGGTTTATTTGATATTCTGTGCATCATAAATGTTTTGTGTACTAAAACGCAATAAAATAGAATGTGACATCTTGGTGGTTCTGAATCTTTGCAAGGATATATAACTTAAAATAGGCTTCCATCCATCCAAACACACATCCATCCATTGTCAACCGCTAATTGAAAATCGGGACAGCGGACAGCAGTTTCAGTAGGGGACCCCTGGCCACATCAACCAGCTCTGACTGGGGGATCCTGAGGTGATAATCCCTCCACTCGCTCCTCTGTCAAGTCAAGTCAAGTCAAGTCAGTTGCATTTGTATAGGCTGTTATCATAAATTAAAAAAAATGTGCCTCTGTGGGGTTTACAATAACGCAACATCCTGTCCTTAGACCTTCACATCAGATAAGGAACAACTCCCCCAAAAAACTCATACCTACCCTGTGTCACTGAAACCAAACTTTAATGACATTTCCCCAAAATTGAGAGATATTACTTCCACATTTGGGGCATCATAGTGCAAATGTGGGGACATAATTCACCTCTGCCCTGTTTCTAAATGGAGTCCACTGTTTTCATGTTCATGACCGTATTGTGTTAAAAAAGTCTCTTCATCATACCTTCTGCATGCTGGTGCGCTGGGCTTTTATTTCCCCTCCTGGCGCGCGTGGCTGTAAATATCTCACTACGTCCCCGTGTGTTCATTTGTGTGCGTGTCTGCTTTTGTGTGTCTGTGTGTGTGAGTACGCCTGGCACGAGGCAGGAAGCAATCACAGCTCCTGCGGTGGTGCCTCTGGGCTCTTCACGGGTCACTGTGTGCAGTGATGGCATCTGCCTGCCTGAGCTCATCTCAGCCCCCACATGGCCCAGAGGAGAGGCCTCCGCTAGGCCGCATCGTGGGACGAATACATCACAAACACTTTGTGGAACCAGCGCCGCAACCGTATACATTTGAAATTCTGGAAAGATGAGGACGTGACTTTATCTTTGGCATGTTCTATTTATTATTTGTCTGATTCTTTATTCGGTTGGCGTGTCTGCAGTGGAGTGCAGATGTTTCCTGATGTTACACTTGCGAGCAAAAGCACAGAGAGATCCCATGTGTTTATTCTGTTCCACAGACGTAGTGGACTTTGTTGCGGGGAAGTGAGCAGCAGTCAAACAGCAACACGATCATCATGTGGCCTACGCTGTGAATGGGCTTTCACTTCCAGACCCTGAGTGAAGAGGAAACCCATAGGTGTCCTCAGATAAACACATCTGGTACTGACAGAGAGACGGAGAAAAACTGCAAAATGATGGAGATTTGCTCAGACAATTATAAGCTATGCATGCTGCAGTCCAAATGAAAACTAGACAATGAATGTTGGAAAATCCAGCACATTTCAATCTTAGATGGAGGCTGAATAAACAATTTACACCCCGATAACGTCCATCCATCCATGCATCCATCCATGCATCCATCCATCCATCCATCCATCCATCCATCCATCCATCCATCCATCCATCCATCCATCCATCCATCCATCGTTAACCACTTATCTGAAGTTGGGTCACGGTGTCATGCTGGAGCCTATCCCAGCTCTCATTGGGCGACAGGCGGGGGGACACCCCGGACAGGTCGCCATCCCATCTCAGGGGTTGAGCACTTAGGGGGTTCAGTGTCTTGCTCAAGGACACCTCGACATGCTTTCTGCAAGGAGCGGGGATCGAACCGCCGACTTTACGGTTAGCAGATGACCGCCCCACCTCCCGGGCTATGCCGGCCTCAACAAATACACTTTACATGATACACGCCGGTGGGACTACGAAGGCGAAGTCGTGCACTGTTTCTGAATGGAAACACGCATGAGAGGGAGGATGACATTAATTCAATTTTGAAGTTGGAAAATGACACGCTGGCATCCGCAGTGACATTCAGGGCATGAAAGGCAAACTTTACAGCACACAAGCATCGGGGCTAAATGGGAAAATCTGGGACGGTAGTCATAGAAGGTTTCTTTTAAAACTGTTTGAAAACATGTAAAAACCTCTCCTGTAGCCATGTGCCAAGTGGAGCTCAGAAATCAGTGACTTATTTGAAACACACACACAGGTGTAGATCCCAATCCAAAAAAGCCATAACACACATAGCCTGCAAGAATGCACCCGAGACTTGCAGGTTATGATCGGTTTTCATTAGAAGCTGATGTTACCTCAGCGCTCACATCTGCAGCGTGCTGAGGGTTCCCCTGTCTCACTGCTGCATGACGGCATCACAGCCAACCGCCACATCCCGGGCTTTGCGGCATGTCCGCACGATCCACTCGTGCTCTTCATCATCTGAGGGAAGTTCGAGAAGGAGGTCAAGGTGATTTCATTCAAGTTTTACTCAAAATAGAATTTAGAAGCTTTAATCCCATCGAGAGGCCTCACATTCAGCCAGAAACAACCAACCAACGAATACCTCACTTGCGGATTTAGTGTGATTATGAATCTTTTTTTTGGACATTTTTTCGCGGGTTCAATCCCATTGTGGGCCAGTGGTATAGTGTGGGTGGGGTCACAAGGGCAATTGCCCTGGGTGCAAAATTCTTAGGGGTGCAATTATTTTTTTAATGAAAAATATTTACATTTCATCCCTTTTTCCCCTCATCAGAATTCCCCGAGTTTCCCACTGCTGGGTCAGTCTCTTCGATGCCCCTCTAGAACGTCGACAGGAAGGAGGAAGTGGTAGCATGTGACTCCTCCAAGTCACATGACCACTAGCCCTCACTAGTCCACACATCATGGTCTGGTGGGGAAAGCACAGTGCTTGGCTGTCAGAGGAGAATGAAGCAGAGTACTTTCCCTTCACTTAACCAAGAGGCCTGGACGACCCAGAGGGGGACACTAGTGAACCCAGAATACTTTATCCAACCTAACCCTTATACCCATGTGAGGCTTAGTCCATTATCACCCACTAACTATGGACCTCTGGCCATGGTAGGGGTGCCAAATTTCTATTTAAAAAATTTACAATCAAATAAAAATAGCTTCGCCCTCCCTTTCACACACAAGTTTCTCAACATGACAGGCCAAATAAGCGTTGCCATGTAGCATTTTACAGTATTTTATGGGGCGGAATACTCGCCTTGCCCTAGGCACTGGCAACCCACACTACGATACTGCCGTGGGGTGTCAGGAAGGCCATACGGCCTTAATCCCCCGTGATCCATCTAGGTCCACATCCACCCCCACAACCTGGGGACTAATCGTTCCACATACCTCTCACAAACGGCAAAGGCCTAAGTCATGGACGCTCTCCAATTGTTGCCATTCTGCTGAATGGTAAATGGACTCGTTCTTGCTGAAGTCACTTTAAGTATCTTATTCAAATATCCAAGGCAGCGGCCACCACAATTAAGCCTAAGGTCATTTTGCCTGTGTGGCTGAAACCTTCAAGTGGCCATTCAAGTCTCTGGGTAAATATCTAAAATCAAGACAGGAGTGACGATTAAGGGAAAATAACTTCTCGGGCCTACTTCAGACACCAGTAAATAATGAGCCAAAATGGACGCCAATTTCTCTTTGTGCAGAATAGCTAGCGGAGTAGCTGATAATAAACTGTTTGCCATTGTGGAGAAACCTGAAATGAGTTGCTAATTGCAGGGGAAGTAAGCTTTCTCTGGAGCGCGCATGCAGCTGCACGCACTTGAGCGGCTCGCAGGCCTCACCCCAGGTTGGTCTATTGTAGGATGCAGGTCTCAAGCCCCTGCTCTGATTGTGCATAATTGCCAGCAATAAGCTAACACTAACAGCCCCTTCAAGTCACCTCTCTCTCTCTCTCTCTCTCTCTCTCTCTCTCTGCCTCTCTCTCTCTTTCTTGATCCACGTTCTACCTGCCTCCAGAGCACGGGCGGCGATCAGGAGGCCTTTTGAGACGCACGTCTCCACAGTCATGCCGGACCTGAGCCCTTGTCAGCTGCTGGAAAACACTCCAGCAGTCAAAGGACGCGTCTCCACCAGGGTGTTCTGAAAGTAATTATACGTCTCTGCTCGCAATTAGTGTGCCCAACGCGGTGCCAAGGGGTCTTAATCCTAATGAGATTGAGACATTTTCATATTTGCTGTAATTTTGCCCTCTTGGGGTTTGACAACAGCATTTAAGTGACTGCTAAAGTCACCCAAAATTGATACCTTTGGCTTAGCCGGTCTGAGGGTACAGGTGGCTTCAAGGTGAAGACACTGCTGAAGTCAAGGAAGAACAATGGGTGCCTCGTATGGGCCTGAGGAGGTTCTTCATGTCGCTTCATCTTATTCTGTTTTCATTTTTGGTTTTAGTAATATTTTGGATAAACTTGATCAGTTTCCTGATGTTTTGTTTTTGATGGTTTCTTTGGAGACGAATACAGTGACAGTTGTACTTGAAAATACAAAATGTGTAAAATAACCTTTGGGTGTCTACATCTAGCAATAAAAACCATGTTCAGCACACCATAGAAGAACCACACTGAATTATATCATGGTCATATATAATTGTGATTTTGAATATAATTGTGATTTTGAAAAAGTATGGTGCACACCATCCATCTATCCATCCATCTGTCTCTCCATCAACAACTGCTAATCCAAGTCAGGTCACTGGGTCACAGGAGCCTATCTCAATCCTCATTGGGTGAAAGTTAGGGCAACAACTTTTCTCCAGGAGACGTTGACATATTTTTTTTCCAGGTGCTGGGATCGAACCATCAAGCTTCTGATCACCAGGCGACTACAGTACCCATTGAGCTATGCCATTGTTTGTGAAAGAGTTTTTCCCTTGATATTAATCTCAACTGTACTAGCTAGTATGGCTGACCTTTGTGCCATGTACACAGGACAGAGCATGTGTGGAGGCGATAATGGCCCCTTGTTATCAAAGTCTGCTGATCTTAATAGTGAAAGTACACTCGGGGGTAAGCGTTTCCTCTTCCAGTGGAATGGCATATACTCAACACACACACATATCTATCATTAGCCATCTGATGTTAGGGGTAGAGCATGCATTCTGGGAAATGACAAACTCGACGTCGCAGGTTCAAGCCTACCGTGGGGCGTCGGGATGGGCCTGCCACCTTAATCCCCCCCACACAAGTGTGAAACGCCTCACGCACACTGGGACAAAAAGCAGGTCAGTGATTTGGTCACCAAGCGTGTTTTCTTTGGCAGTGACATGTTTTGAATGTGGAGGCCTTTCTGTGCTGGGACTCAACAGGAAGTGGCTATCTAAGACACAGGAAAGTGCTACAAACAATATGGCAATACACGGGCCCCGCGGGGGCTACTGCAGCCTGCTGGGCCGGTGCTGTAGGTCGGGTGCGTGTAGACGTTTGTGTGGATGACGGTTTTCGCGGTGCAATTTCAGCGTGGCATACCTTTGATTTGAAACTAAAGCCAAAACCATGAGGTGTAACATGGTGGGATCAAAGCTGCTACGCCTGACTCGGAGGTGCGTGCTCTACCGCTGAGCCACCATGGCCCCCATAAAACCAGTACGTCTACTATCAGGGCTGTGTTCATCACGGTTACCGTCAACTGTGTCCGATTATATGTATGCGTGCATTGAAGCTACAAGTTGGCTTTTTGAAGTCTTGATATCTATTCTATTTATATATCCTCTATTTCACATATTATCTCTTCAGGCCTAGAGGACCTAAATATGATAATA
>OMLC01096133.1:0-10819 GCA_900302585.1 Regalecus glesne | reverse complement strand
TGCAGTACCAATAATATGGGGCAGTATAGATAAAATGAAATATTGTTACATTTCTGACCGGACACCAACAATCTAATGTTTAAATTTTGAATAACTGATTCTTATTATGCCTTAATACAAAGACATTTTTGACCACTCGTATAGCGAAGTTTGAGCTATGATGACAAAGTCTATGATAATTATCTTTTTATTATAGGGGATTTAAATACACTTAGAATGGATATAAGAGGGCAATCAAACTGCAGCTAATTTTGGGTCAACATTTTGTGGTAACATTTCCATCCTCACATACTTGAGGATTGGGGCTGCTGTGGCTCAGTGATAGAGATCCCTCTTCCATCTCAGGTGTAACTGGTTTGATCCCACTGCAGGGTGTCAAGGGGATCTGGCCTTAATCTCCAAGGCTCAGTAATGTGAGGCAAATGATGTAAAGCACGTTGGGTGGTCACTAGATTAGAAAAATGCTACACGAGAATATCTTCATGGACTTGGATGAACATGTCTTCATCCTTAAGTGCTGCATGTTTACATGGGTATTTTTTCCCCATTTAATAAATGTGACTAAATATTCCATTGCACTGGGGTACGTACCACAGTAGGCCAGCAGTTAGCACCGTTACCTCACAGCAAGAAGGTCCTGGGTTCAATTCCCATCTCCGGTCCTGTCTGTGTGGGGTTTGCACGCTTTCCCCATGTCTGTGTGGGTTTTCTGTGGGTGCTCAGGTTTCCTCCCACCATCAAAAAGACATGCATGTTAAGGTTAATACTCGTGCCTGTGCCCCTGAGCAAGGCAATCGGAAATATAACTGGAGTTGGTCCTCAGACGCTGCAGCTGCTGGCTGCTCCTGTATAATAGGATGGATTAAGTGCAGAGAACACATGTCATTGTATTTATGCAAAGTGAAAATATCAAATGATCTTTGTCAAAATAGCCAGCCAGCTGAGAAATATTCAATACGAGTTTCTACTTTAGAATCACACTTTACATTCACAATGTGATAAGTCTCATTTGGAAATGAATAGTCAACAGGTTTTAAGTGGCTGACTTTCTTACCTAATAATAACTGTCAGACAAGTATAGCCAGGTTTTATCAAAAAGGAATAAAATAGATACATGGCACAATTATGTTTCTTCTGGCTTCTCTTTATTCTATCAACAGTAACAATCCAGGATGATTGGACACCTGATGTAAAAAACAAAACAAAAATCACCGACATGGCAATATTCATATGCATACACACCCAGTGGCTGTTTTAAAGGTGGAAAACAAAAGTGAAGGTGGTGAACGCAATGCGGATGTGAGACATTGTTCTAATTTCACTGAGACTAGACATCCATTCATGTTTGTTTGTATTCTCCCATTAGTTGAACAAGTAGAAAAGAATTTAAAAAAAAATAAAGAAAAGGAGTCTGGATTACCTCTCAAGAGAGACACATCAAAAACTAATCCCAATAAAAAAGCTGTGGTCACAAAAACAGAACACCCCTCCACATTTGTTTGCTTTTCTGTTGCACTTAACAGGGATTCTCATCAAATCGCATCTGCTAACAACACGAGATGAGGTGAAAAACCCACCCGGAGGTAAAAAAAAAAAAAAAGGCTGCTTTGAGATGAGAGCCCAAACCCCTGTGCAACATCTGCAAAGCTTTCACAGCATTGTGATAATAGAAACAAAAAAACCCATAAAGTCAACACAAGTAACAGCATCGATCTTTCACTTTTCTAAAATGCCTCATGACTGCTATGAGGCGGTCATGAAAATACTCATTGTAAAAACATAAATAAAATAGATTCAATTTTTATTTTTATAAAATTTGGGTATTTATATCTAAAATTCATTGTACTTTTAGGACATGGAACCCAGGGCAGTAGATTAACAAGAAGGTTTAAAATGAATTACTATGTCCAATATCACAATATCTCGCCTATTATAAAAATTGATATACAAGGAATTTTTAAAAAGGTTGAAACAAAAACTGTTCGAAAGAGGCACAAATACAAAGTTTAGACTGGAAACAAAAAAAAATGCTCTTAGGAGGAAATTTAAACTACAGAAGAGAAAGAAGCAGTGTCAGCTGTTTAAAAAGGTCTTCTTGGTTTGTGGCTACAGCAGGGCAATTATTTCATACATTCTCCTCCTCCTCTTCCTCCTCATAATAGCGGTTTTGTTTAATCAATTCCTCCACAGACAACACTTCCTGCTGCTGTTGCTGCTCCTCCACAACTTCCTCTTCCCCCCTATCTTCAACCTCCTCGCTGTCATAGAATCCCACATCCTGGGATGAATGGCTGACTTTGGCCTCATCCTCAGGGGATGAGATGGGTGAAGGTGTCATGGGGGTCTCCTGGCGATTCAGAGGCAGCATCTGCTGCTCTGTCAAATTTCCATCCTCTCCATCCAGGTTTTCTTCCTCCATTTTTTCTCCCTCACCCTCCTCCCCATTTTCCTGCCCGTTCTCTCCGTCTTCAGTGTGATCACGCTCTCCCTCTTGTGGGAGAAGAGCATGATCTGATGTAACCCTCTGCTTCATCTCTGCCTCCTCTTCCTCCCCAGAGCTGGTGTGTATGTCAACACAGCCGTCATCAATAGGCGTGTGGCTGCCCATCATTTGATCACCATGCTGGAGCTCCATGCTCACAGACTCGGGGCTGGCCTGTCCATCGTCCATAGCCTGCGAATTAGAAGTTGGGGGAGGGCTTGGTTGTTTAGCTTCAGAGGCAGGACTGTTGCCAGCTTGGCCGGCCAGTGTGAAAGGTAGGCAGCGCTCTCTGAGGGAGGAGGTCCGGCGCAGACAAGACACTTCCTTGGCCTCGGGGCTCTCCACAGGAGATGCGGAGGGGGACTCTTCCTCTGGTGGCCACTTGGGACGGGCAAGTTTACTGACTGACATCCCGTCTGTGGTTGTTACTGGCGTGCCGACTCCAGGGAGACCATCGGAATCCTCCGTCATGGTCTGTGGAGGCCAGGAGATCTTCAACCTGCGGGTCTCTGCAGGTCGATCAACCTTCTCAGGTGATCCCTGACTGAGAGTCTCCATAGTCGCCATCAGAACATTCACTTTGGCCAAGGGGGAATCCTCCACACAGGGGCTGAACTGGCCTGAGACAGCAGTTGGGCTTTCTATCTTTGGCTTGGGCTGTGGAGAGGATTCACTGCCTTCACCTTTTGTCTCCCACAGCTCCTTGTGGGGCCGGTGGCCAAAGCCCTCATCGTAATTACCCTTGGCTTTGAAGAGCTGGCAGAAGTGCGGCTTACAGTAAACACTGTTGTGCAAGGAGGCATAGTTTCCCAAGCTAACCGGGAAAGGGAGACAAGAGGGGGACAAAGTTAGAGCATGACTCTTTTGGTTTCTTTCATGCCATTATCAATGAGCTCAAATCAAAACGACAAGTTAATGAGTCAGATGTCCTGATACATGCTCCATAATCCAGAAAATGATCAGATAGCTCCTTTATCTTCACCATGATTTAGTATCTTATACCCTCTATCAGTGTGTGTTTGTGTGCCATGTATGTGTGTTTGTATGCACACACAGACACCTACACATTGTGTCCTTCTGCTCACCTGAGTTTGGTGTTGCAGTGTGAACACCGGAAACAGGTGTTGTGGTACACCTGTTGGTTGGCTACCAGCCTCTCCAGAGGATAAACTGTCTTCAGACATGACACACAAGTCTCCCTCACTGGCAGGCGGAAGCTCTGAACAGACACACACACAGGTTTTTTTTGTTGTTGAAAGAAATTCATTCTAATATATTGACTTGTCTGTGTGCTAGTGTTTAAGTGTGAGCCTCTGTGTGAGTGAGAGAGGCTGATGGGAAGGTCTTAGTGTTTGTGTATGTGAAAGATTAGACAGTATAAATAGAGAGGTTGAAAAATGGCCCAAATAGACTGAGATGCTTTATATTGATAGAGAATTACCCTGCTGGTTTTTAGCTGAGAAGGGTCTCTCTGATTGGAGGGCACTGGGGTGACTGAACTGGAGGCTGCAGGGATGGAGCAAGACTGGCGTTACAACAGGCACTAACACACTCTCAACACTAGAGGAAGGTATTGTGCATTGACATTTGAGTAAAGTATTTTTGCTCTAGGTATTTGCACACAGAACACATGAGCAGAAAAACGATTTTAAAAGTTAGCAATAAATGTGTTTTACACTTTTTCAACAACAGATAAAAACTGGCGTATTTTCATACCAAAGGACCTAACTTGATATTTGTCATGTGACCAGTATTTCATGAGCTTGCTGCTAATGGATACTTTATTATTTGTCTTTATACATTCATACAATGACATTTGTTCTCTGCATTTAACTCCTCCTATTGTATAGGAGCAGTGAGCAGCTGCAGTGCCCGGAGACCAACTCCAGGTCTTTTTCCTACTGCCTTGCTCAGGGCCAAAGGCAGGAGTATTAATCCTAACATGCATGTCTTACTGATGGTGGGAGAACCCACACAGACATGGGTGAACACGCAAAGTCCACAGAACCTAGAATGGGATTCAAACCCAGGACCTTCTTGTGGTGAGGCAGCAGTGCTAACCACTGGGCTACCATGCCCCCCCCCCCAACTGTAAAATCCTTTCAAGTTATCTGATGAAAACTGTGTCACATTAAGAGGGTGAATGGACCGTATTTACATATGGCTATCCTAGTCTACTGGCCACTCACAGTGCTTTACAATGTCTGCATCAGATTCACATGCACATTCATACACTGATGCCATAAGGTGCCAATGTGCTTATCATGATCAATTGGGCTGGGAGGGGGTCGTCAGGATCTTGCTCAAAGACACTTCAGCACACTGGATGAGCCAGGAATCGAAGCAGAAAATCTTCAGATTGCTAGACAAACTGCTCTACCTGCTGAGCCATGCTGCACCATAAAGATGTAGATGTAAAGGGCTACTTACCATTGCTGTCTGAGCTTGAATCTTTCCTGCAGTTGGGCTCTGAGTCTGAACCCTGGAATGAGAGAAAGATTAAGTGTATTGTTACTAACATAAAATGAGCGGATTTATCTGCATTCACTCTCTATTGTTACCCAGACCAAATAGGTTTTACATTTCAGATCCATACATCACACTGAGCTTATGTACAATGCAAATGTGCTCTCGCTCATACTCGATGATCACGCATGGAAAATGGCCATGTAACACACACACACACACACACACACACCCTGTTTTCTTAAATATCTTGTGTTGTTCATGTATAAACGGAGCTCTCACCATGTCCAAAGTGCAGGGAGGAACATTCTCCTTCTGAGTCCCACAGTAATTGTCGAGTTGATCACTCTGAGACAGACGAGACAGACCAATGGTTAGAGCAGGCACAATTGGAAACAATGACGGATGCTAAAAGCTTAGCATGTCAAACAGGAGATGACTCATTAGTTTGCTAAGTGTAGCTCGTCTGCTGAAAAACATCGGTGAGTGGACCAACAGACTAAAAGCCTTAGTACTAGTGTGAACTTTTTACTCGGGGAAAGCGTATGACCTCATGCTTTAGCCATTCACATACAAGCTCCATAAACGTGATGCTGTAATTTCTTTTGGAACAGTTTGGATTTTCTGTATATATTTTTCCACCTGTTGACAGGCAGACAGTGTCAGGCTTTTTTTGAAAGTTGTTGGAACACAATGATGGATTTGATAAGGCCACATAGGGAAAAAAAAAATCAGATTACGTGTGCAGAGAGGCTTGAAGAAAGGTGCGGGATTACTCAAGTACTCACGCTGACTGAGGTGGGAAGAACTTCCTGTTTGGAGATGGCAGCTTGATAGAGGGCCATCCTGTCCCGCAGAGGAGTGGACTCCGAAAGACTTCCATCTGACACAACACAGACAAACAGACATGTTGAGATCACCTCACATTACCCGACATGACGCCTTTCTCACAGTTCCATTAATAAGGACACCAGAGGATGAGATGGAGTCCCAATTATTCCTCCGAACTTCTTTTCATCTTGACTTGTTTTTCTTGCTAGTGAAATCCAAACAGTAAGAGCACCCAGTGGGTCATGTGCCATTTTAGGCTGCGTTTATCCTGGTTTCCTCTCCAACTCACCAGCTGATTTCCCTGAATACACTGTCCTCATATCTCTGGTTGATGGTGTTCCAATTGAGAAGATCAGCTGGTGCACAGTGGGTTGATATGAAAACCCACACCGCACCTCCACTGCCCCCCCGACATATCCTCATGTACCAGTGACCTACTGGTTTTTTAGATTCTTTTTTGCCATTTTTATTGGACACTTACAGTGATGAGGCCGACAGGAAATGAGAGAGAAAGGGGGCGCTATGTAATGCAACAAAAGGTTACCAGTTGGAATTGAACCGGCAACCTTTGTGACATCGTGGTATGTGCTGTAACGATTCGGTTATAGAGGCAGCCCATGTCCCAGTGTTTATTATTATTTTTGTCATTCCAGCCCAGTTCATTCTCAGTTCAGAATGTGCGAGCAAGTCAACCAGGCTGTGGAACAGAACAGGAGGTTGGGTGGGGGGCGTCTGTCTCTTCCTGTGCTTTCTGAACCAGTCTGCTGATCTCAGTAGTTTAGGATGCTGAAGTCGTCACTTCGGAGAATGCAACTTCCCTCACACAGAGTAGGGGAAGGATGTAATCCAACCCGAGGATGGCAGGAGTATTTGGCATTTAGAAAACGTTGTTTTTATGAAGGTTCAATCAGGACATGCAGACAAAATGTTCCTAAACAGCAGTGGTAGATGGGCACTGAACTATGGGTCACGACAGCAGACTTGAACTCAAGTTCCTTAAATTTGGGATGACAACTGCCTTTTTTTTTTCTTTGTGTTTTTCAATTATTATTTGAGTTTCAGTATTTTAACAAACAGTTCTTTTGATTTGCTTCTTAAGAATAAGCTCCATTAGTTTTGTCATTGTACATACATACAACTAAATGTGTCCTCTGCATGTAACCCATCCTACTCTATAGGAGCAGTGAGCAGCTGCAGCACTCGGGGACCAAGTCCAGTTCTTCTTCCTGTTGCCTTGCTCAGGGGCACAGTATTAACCTTAACACCCATGTCTTTTTGATGCTGGGAGGAAACCAGAGAACCCAGAGGAAACCCACACCGACACGGGGAGAACAGGAAAACCACACAAAAAGGAACTGGGATGGGATTCAAACCAAGAACCTTCTTGCTGTGAGGCAACAGTGCTGAACACTGCACCAGCGTGCTGCCCCATGGTAATACATTTATATCTTCTCTATTGCAGTACTGCCAAATAACACTAAATATAAATTCCAAGACATTTAATATTTAACAATGTGCTAATGTAAAAGAAAAAAAAATACTGTGCAAAGAAAGTACATTGCTGTGTCGTGCAGGGTTTTGAGCAAGACTTGGTGTTAAATTTATATTTATGTGTGTGTTCATTTATACACACCTCCTAGCTGGTCCATGTTGGCAGGACTACCGTTGTTTCCTCCACTCCTTGGTGACTCCTTGGACGTCTGTGAAAACACATTGAGGACAGTCAGAGCACTTGAACACATCGACTAAATACCGCATACAGACAAAGGAATCCAAGTCGATATGAATTTATCGGTCTTAATGTGTCCCACACGGTCAAAACATGCATTGAGGAATCCAAGTACAAATGACTTTATCGGTCTTGATGTACCCTGCATGTTCAAAAGATTGTAAAAGTACATCCACCCATAAAGGCATATGATGCTCACATGTTACGGTAAATAAATCTAACAGACCGGAGGCAGTGACGGTCATCAGGAAGGCCGCAGAAAGAAGAGACTGTAAGGAGCGGAAGAGGGAATAAAGGGCAAGAGAGACAAGGAGTCAAAGAGAGATTCGGAGAGAGAATGAAAGGGGGTGTGTTCGTCCAGTCAAGCCCACTTTAATCCCCTTATGAGCTCAGAGAGACGGCGCCCAAGACAGACACCCCGTCTGTCTGAAGCAGTGAGCCAGAAGGCAAGTGCGTGCAGCACACACACACACACACACACACACACACACATCAATAATCAAATTTGTTTCTGCATAGCTCTGTGGTGTAAACTAGACTTGCAACTTTTTCACAGCTTAAAGTTGTTAAGATGTTAATATTTTAATATTTCCTACACTGTGAGCCAGGACCTAAAATAGATTACAGGCCAACAGCAGCTGGAACCTCACAGGCAAATAAAACTATACGGAAGTTCCAATAAGACATGGACCTTTATGCTACGGTCACTAAATTATACCTCGAAGATTCAAATTGATTTTTTTTCCTATATTTTAACTCAAACAGGAGACTTTTAGTTTGCTATCATGGTAAAACCAAGTTCATCTGGAGCTAGCAGAGGAGCTGACAGAACTCTACTCTCTGGCAACATGGGCAAACCACACCCACAGGCAGCCCTGCCAACGGCTCAACTCCCTCATTACAAGGTGAGAGCCCACATCATATCTCCTCTAGTCTCTAATGCAGAGATTTAGCTATAGGTCATGGTGACCCTGGCGGCTCACAATCCTGTACCTGGTCTGCACCGAGAAAGGCTTCAACCTGTAGCCTTTACTCTGCAAAAGACTGAACTCAAATCCCCTCCATCAATGGTCCCTCCCCCTTTTGAGAGATTCCTCTTCAGAACACTCTAGTCTGTGATTTGGCTGAGGGAAAGGTTCATCTTCCGGCCCACGGGGTAAACCAGCACTAAGCACACATCTTGACTTTTACACCCGATCACTGCAGTGTTGTGTCTCACACTGTATCAGCCTATTTGGTCAAGCAGGGACATAAATCCTACAGGCTTCAGATAGCCATGTTGAAAGACACAATGTGACCTTTTTTTCATGTTGCTTAGACACAACTAAAGGAACAGCAGCTCCAACAGACAGGATAAGTACACTGACGAAAAAGCACAACTCAGATGACATATACCGTCATCAGATTGATCATTGCTTAAAACCCACCTTTAATTCCTCCACAGATAAAGCTCATCAATAAAACTTTGTGTAATACTGCATTCTGAGATTGATGTAGGACTTTGAATTCAGGGAAATCCATTTTAGACATGGCAAACCTGCCAAGCTGTATACTGAAGCTCATGTTGTTTACATGCCTGCAAGTTCCATTTAAGTAAATAGAATTATTTTGGTAGAGTATTTTAATTATAGTAGTTAGGTTTTACTGGAAATTGTGTAGTTGTCCATGCCCATCCCATACACGATAGGATGAAGGTTGGTTTTCTATGTTAATGCATATATTTACTTTTTTTGGGAGACTATAATTTGACATTCTTCTCCCATTACATTTTTCTTTTATTTGCACAGGACAGGCTCCAGCACGTCTCCGCCACCTGATTTCAGATAAGTGGTTGACGATGGATGGATGTTGTCATGGAAAAATACACCGCAGTTAAGTAAGTGAACCTTTCCCATTTCTTCACCAACCTCTCTCCAGAGTTGAGGAGCTGCATGTTAGGAGTTAAACGGGTGAAAAAAGTGAGCTGGATGGAGTACGGGGGTGTTGGAGGTGAAGTAGTCAGCAGCTTGGTCTACCTCAAAGCACCGAACCACTAAAAACCCATACAAATGTGTACTTGGGCAAAAGGAGGGAGGGAGGAAAAGAGGGTAGCTGATCACTGATGAATGGTATAGAAATGAGGAAGGGGGGGTCACCCAAATAAGGACGCACAAAATGTCTCTAAAAACTATCACCATAATAAGGGCTCTATCCCCAAGTGTGGATTATCTTACAAAAGACTGGGGGTGAGGGGATGGTGTGTCTGTGTGTGTGGGCGGGCGGGGGATGGCACTAGAAGTAGGGTGTAAACAGACAGCCGGGCTGTGCAAAGCCCGGCTGGGTCTCAGGAGGCCTGATCATTGGACTAGACAAAGACTCTGCCACTAATCCTGATACCATTAAAGCTCTCATATGGACTGACCCCACCCTTCCCAAAACCACACACGCACGCACAACTCCGTAATACACTTTTCTAATGTCGCATCTTTTGATAAACAAAAAGCCAGGCAGGGTGGCTATGACCCCTGTATTTACATACAGACAAATTCAACAGACCTTCAGAGCAAAGTCTGCAGAAAAGCCATGCCAAACTACACAATAACGCCATTCACCACGAGTTAAAACCACTGAAAGGAACTACTGACAAGTGCAAACTACCCCATGATATGGCACTTTAGAAGCCGTCTTTATCAAGGGCACTTTCATACCACTGAAAAGTCACTGTGCTGCTGTGGCATCAAAAGACCTCATTCAAGCTCGACGAAAAACGTTCTAATCTGACGGAGAAGTGAAGACGGGGACAGTTTATATGGAGAGTGTTCCAGCACTCTAGCAATAAAACTTGTCTCCATCAAATGTAGTTCTGCTCAGAGGTCAAACAAAGGAGACCAACAAAACACCATATGGACATTAAAAAGAGACAACTTAACCCCATAGCTACCTTCAGTTGAAGAAGACAGACTCTGTTGACAGAAAGAGAGAGAGATGAATGGATGGATGGACAGATGATCCAGCAGAGGAGCAGTCGCTGCAGAGAGCTCTTCAGCTAGTGTTAGACTCCAATCTCTCAGCTAATTTAAGGCCAACCTACCTACAAATGTGGGTTTCCTGCAATAGGAAATCAGCTCCAGAGCAGAAAGATAGAAAAATGCACACCAACACAGAGAGGGGCAGACTCCAATCTGCCTCCTGTGCCCCCTCTGTAGTCAGAGACAAGGGAAGGCATGGGACAAGGCATTTAGGGGTTGTCTGGGGGAGGAGGAGGATGAGAAGAAAAGGGAGTCAAGTGGAAGGATGGCTGCAGTGGGAGGGACAGAGGGCAGGTGGTTGGG
>OMLC01096132.1:0-10669 GCA_900302585.1 Regalecus glesne | reverse complement strand
ATACATGTATGAAAATGAATGTGACTGAGCTAATGATTAACCTTTAAACGTATATTTAAAATCTTAGACAGATATATTTTAGAGCTGAAAGATATTCCCTCCCCAAAAATACAGGAGAACATGTTGTTTTGTTTCTCCATGCAGGCAGCCAAGAGCCCCGCTGATGTGGACAACCTGATGAAGGCCCTGGACCATGACGGCGACTCAGAGGTGGACTTCAATGAGTATGTGATCCTGGTTGCTGCTCTCACATGCGCCTGCCATGGTTTCTCACCCAAAAAGTGAGCATGACCACCTCACCGTAGGGTGTGGCTGCCTGCCCCTGTTCACTGTTCATACAAGCTTTATCCAACAGTTGCTTCTTGTTTGATGCCAATGAGAAAGTCCTAAATACATAAATAAAAATGCATTTCTAAAATAGGAATTGTGTGTTAAATACGCAAATAAAAAATATGTTTCTATGTCATGTTTTTTTTTCCTATCAAGCTTTTGGTCTAGATGGGCGTGGTGTTTGGCTTATTTGGCTATAAGGACTGCATTCTTTATGCGGCACTCCTCTAGTGTGCTGACTACTCGAAGTGTTTTTACAATGTGTGCTGTGCTTTTCATCCACTAGTAAGTCCTATTTCAAAGTAACGCCATCTTTCAAATCAAATAAATGAGCAATGAGAGCTGTTCAAATACCTTTGCCATGATGCAATAACCATTGGGTGCTGGACCTCCATTATTCTTACACATCATTTCTGGCAACTTTCCATCTCTCCAACGGTGACCATGCCTGAGCCAGAGGAGAAGTACCACAGTCATCATCCTTTCCTCAATTTATAGAAATACAGCAGCTCGTCTTTCCGGGTCACTGAATTCTGATTGATGTCTAAACCCCAAACCCACACAGGGAAAAAAATACAAAAAGCATGGATCACTTTAAAACAAGCCATCAGGGAATTAAAATGCAATGTCATAAAATCCAAAGTGCGAGACTTCTGGCATGGTTCCGTTATCCTCTCAATGTTGTATGCTGTAAATTATTCTGTGTGCACATCATACATTGCACGGCTGTCCATCTTAGGAGAGAGACCCCTCCTCTGGTGCTCTGCCTGAGGTTTCTTCCTAATTTCATCACTGTTAAAGGGGTTTTTAAGGAAGTTGCTCCTCATCCGATGTGAGGGTCTAAGGACAGGATGCTGTGTTAATGTAAAGTCCACTGAGGCAAATTGTTAATTTGTGATAATGGGCTATACAAATAAAACTGACTTGACTTGACTTCCACCTTGTGTGTACAAGGATGTAATAAAGAAGGGGACTTCTATTCAGATTGAATTTCTCAGATCAACTCACATCTGCTATCATAAGAGTGTACAGATGTGGTGTGCATTTGGTGAAATACTGTTGGATACACTAGAAGGGCGTGGCTGCAAAGTCTTGCAAGTGGCTTATCCATCTCGTCCAGAGGTATTCATAGGTCAAGAGGGAGGGACCCAATTTGCAGATGCTTTACAGTACATTGTAAGAATGGTCGCTCTGCTCAAACGTGTCAGATCAATGGATAGTTTTATTTTGAGGAGAGAAAATGGTGAACTGATTGCATTTATAGATTGCTTTTCTAGCTGCACAGCCGTTACTAGCAATTTACAATCAATGAGTGCCTCATATTCACCCAACACACACACACATGCACCAGTGGCTGTATCAACCATGCAAGGTGACAACCAGCTCATCGAGGACAGTTGGGTGTCTTGCTCGGGGACAAGATAGCCTTTTGGCAAGGAAAGCTGAGGATGAAACTCAAAAAGGTATAGAATTTTCCAACTCCCCTCACTGTGAATGAGTTACGGTTAGGGTGGTGTGTGTGTGTGTGTGTGTGTGTGTGTGTGTGTGTGTCTGTAAAGTAGGATTAGGGGGTTAGGATTACCCTCCTGTTACTGGAGCAGGTCAACATTGGTCAGCTATTTATGAGGATGAGGGCATGGGGAATGAATACACTAACAGTAATGACATGGATATACCTGCAACCATTAACCACTGTCATTCTTACCTTGGCTTCCGGTGAGCCACTTGATTCCATTATTCCTTGGAGGTACTTAAAATCCATGTCATTGGCCAAGTACTTAATATTATGTATCATATTTACAGTAGGATGGTAAGGTACAGTAGCAGACCCACAATAGCTATGGACAAGTAATCGCTGAATGTGAACATGCACTGAACAATATATTGTGACACTGGAGCTCTTACAAACTCATGAGACGCTACCGGTTACACAATCAGGATCAGCTTATTGCCCATGCAGGTTTCCACATATATGGAGTTTGACGGTTTCATCTCATGGGTACACAGACATACACAGACATACAAACATACATTCATTATCTTCAGATAATGAATATATATATATATATATATATGCACACACACACACAAACACACTCACAAGGATTGACTGCGTACAGGTGAAAATAACAATGGTGCAGAGGATGTATCAGAGATACTGAAATAAATGCTAGCAGGTTACTTACACATGCCTGAGATAGCTGGACGTGACAGAGCATGCCAGTATATGTAAAGTGTACACAGTATATACACAAGATAACATTTAATAATAAATAATACAAGATAATGGTACAATAAATCATCACATGTTGGTTACAGTAGCTGTATGATTAATAATGGTTAACTACCACTTCCGTCAGTGATCGCTAGCTAACGTTACGCTGACTGAATTTGCTGTAGCGCCTAATGTGATATTCGACACCAACATGATTTACCGCACCAGCACTTTCCCTGCTTTCTGTCAGAGAGGAGAGAACTCACCATAATGCCGAATCAGAGGGAAACCCTGAGCTTTTTTCCCGGCAACAATTAATCTATTTTATGTAATCCTAAACGAACATTAACCTACGGTTTAGCTTATTCCAACCTTAACTGATTGCTAACCTTAGCCTAATCGAAAACTAACCTGATTTAACCTCTGACCTGAGTTAACCTTTGACCAAACCTAACATTAACCGAACACGTCTGGGACCGGAAGCTTCCTAACAGGAACCACTGAAGGTAAACTTTTCCCTCTTTAAATCTGAGGTATTCATTTTAAGCCGCTTTGTGTGGTCGCTAGATAAGAAAAGTGCTATATAAGAACAATTCCATTTGGATACCTCCCAATTATAATCATCTGAAAGATTCGATCATTAAAAATTACTATTTCATAATAGATATTTGTGGCAGCATAGCTTAGTGGGTAGAGCGGTCATTTTGGCGATCAGCAAGTTGAAGGTTCGATCTCTGCTCCTATACAATGAGATGGGTTAACTTCAGTGAACCACAAATTTCCCCTTGTTCTACTGATCACGGAAAAGACACAATCTAATCTATTCTTGATAATAAATAGGGCGTGGCATTGCTCAAGCGATGAGTCGGTCGTCTAGTAATCAGAAGATTACTGGTTTGATTCCTGGCTCCCGCAGAAAGTGTGTCAAATCTTTTTAAGCTGATTTATGTTTGTACTCTGGTTTAGCTCAGACTTCCACATGTCCACTCCACAAATTAATATCCACATACTTTTCATTTTAGTTCTGACACTGAGTTTTTTTAATAGCTCATTGAACGTGGGCATCATTCTATATCCCCTGTCATGATCCCATTACATCTATAGGTCAGGTCAGTCACCCAGTCTGCTCACTAGGGGGCCACAGTCTCAGGAGCACACTCTCCAGTTATGTCACCACGCATCACTGCTGCCCTCATATGGCGGATTGATGTCATGTCAGTTCCACACTGACAGTCTAGGACTCTAACTGTCAAGTTTTCCAGAGCTGTCATGACAAATGAAGATGATATGATCAATTCAATATTGTGTTCAGGTGAGTGATAATTACCTCAGTCCCCCATGGACTGCTTCCCTTTTCCTCTCATCGAGACCCAAGCTTAAGAATTAAAATCTCCAGTGTCAGAGGCCACAGCGTCTGGGGCCTTGTGGGGCTGCTGTGAAACGTGCTTGTAATCAGCTTGCGAGGTCATTAAACACAGACTCTCCTCTCTCCAACTCTTGCCGTGTTCTCTCTCTGTCTCTTGCTCCTGGGGCATTAGAAAAGGCTTATGTGACTGGGGATTAGTTTGAGGTTTCAAAGTTAGGACACACTTGTTGTCGTAGTGATGGTGTTGGTGAAGAAAAGAAGGGTGGCAATCAAGAGTCGGGGGGCAAGCAAAGGGGACGAAGGGTTGATTGGTAGCCTAGGCACAGCTGTGTGTTAGGAGAGAAATGTTCCCCCTAAAATGAACAATTTTCCATCCATCTATTCATCCATTCTCAACTGCTTATCAAAAAGTCAAGTTGTGGGAGAACTGCAGCCTATCTCAGTTCTCATTGGGCGAAACACAGGGCTACACCCAGTCCATCACAGGGCAGAGCAGTTGAAGGAATAGTGTCTTGTTCAGAGACAAATCAACATGCTTCTCTGCAGGGATTGAACCAGCAACCTTCCGATCACCAGATAACTGCTCTGCCCACTGAGCCATGCCGCCCACCATCTTCCCAGTTATGTAAGGCATATACCGTACATATATATATGTATGTATGCATGCATATGGGCAGATTTGAGTGTGTGCACATCAGATATCTCATTCCCCTTCTCCAGTTATAAGCATGAGACTCCTGGGAGGCAATTATAAATTGTAAAACTTCACCTGACTACTTTTAATTAGATCCCGTGAGTCTGTTCGGTCCTAAATGAGTCAGGGGCAAGTGGCAATCATAATGTTAGCTTCCTGACTCATAGGATGCTGTTTTCAGTGTCGGCTTTAATCAACTTTATCTTAGACTGTCAGGTTTGTGGTTCAGTCTAGGATGAATTAAATGGACAGAACCGATTCCACCATCATGTGTCTTGTGGCGATAAGATGCTTAAAATAATCAAACAAGTAAATGTTAGAATGATGACTAAAGATCCTTGTTGTACACTGCCTTACGTGTGAGAGGTACTCGGGGGGGGGACATTAAATTATAGGTGGTCCGAGGGATATTAAAGTAAAATCCAGGCCTTTGGTCCTGAAACCCAGGCTAGGACAGGCCCAAGGGTAGAGCATGGGATGGAAGGCCACAGTACGGTTATTTCATTTTGATACAGTTCCACAGATGCTCTGCTACTAGACATGAGCGTCTTTTCCATGAATGTTCAAAGACAAGATGGCTAAAATCTTAAAGTCTCATATGAGAGGCATCTTAAAGTTGACCAACTATATCTTATTTTGAGGGCTGAACCATTCCTCTAAAAAAACACTCAGTCGACTTGGCGAGCCTTTAAACACACACACACGCGCGCGCGCACACACACACACACACACACACACACACACACTACATGCAGCCTTGCACAGTGCACCTCTCATCTCGGTCCATGTGAGGTCCTGGCGGGTCATGAATACCTGATGTTGTGCTCAAACCACACATCTCTGTCATATGAACTCATTCCTGCCAGCCTGTCCACCACAACCCGTGGCCTGCTTTTCACTGGGAGACAGGAGGAACACACTGGTATCCTTTGTGTCCAAGCAGACTCGATCACACAGACCAGGAATATGTTTTGTGTCTCAGGGGACGTCATGTGCCACAGTTTTGCCGTAAGACACATAACACCCCCATTGTCGTTACCCCGACCAGTGTTTTCCTCGATGTTCCCTGCCTCGGGTTTCCCTGTTTGTATCTCACAGTGTCTCTGCCATCTTTCGCTCTCCCTCTACCCAGTGGTTCCTCGCTCCCCAATACACCTGCCACACATTCCTCGTCAGCTCACCTGCCTGCCGTCAGCTGATCTACCTACCTCCCAACATGAGAGGCCAGCTCTCACTTCCAGACTTCGACAGATTGTTGCCTCTGCGGTGGTCATGACCCAGCCTGCTGTATCATGACCACTTCTCTCATTCCATGGATTCTCTCATTCCATGGATTCTCTCATTCCATGGATTCTCTCATTCCACAGATTCTCTCATTCTAATGATGCTCTTATTCGACTGATTCTCTCATTCTATTGCTTCTCTCATTCCACTGATTCAGTCTTTTAGATATTTTAGATTTTGTTCCCTTGTCAGTCCCACAAGTGGATATTTGCAGACTTCTGCATTTAACCCATCCTATCATATAGTAGCAGGGAGTAGCTGCTATATGACATAGCACTCAGGGAGCAGTTAGGGGTTCAGTGTCTTGCTCAAGGACACCTCGACATGCTTTCTGCTGGACCAGGAATTGAACCAGCATCCTTCCAATTACCAGACGACTGCCCTAACCACTAAACGTATCTAGATTCTTGCCTACCTACTTGTCTGCCTGCCTGCCTGCCTTCCCACCACACCTACTCTCGAGCTCTCTTATCTGTCAGCCTCTCGCCCTATGGATCATTTAATAGAATTGATTCTTTTTTGACTGCTAGGGTTTTTTTTCTAGCTCTTGAGCATTGACCACAATCTGCTATTGTGCTTCTACTCGGTCAATATGCTGCCAGAGGAATTTTCACCCTTCCTGTATGGTCTTAAAGAAAAGAGGATTAGCTTTCGCGCTTGTATCCAATCACTTTTACTAAGAATCCAATAGCATGCATGGCACATTCTCAGGATTCCACTACTCATGCCAACATCATGTGTTATCTTTTGTGTTCTTTCAGCTGCCAGCCCCCTTTTCCTAACATGACACGATCAGCTGTCACCAACGCTGAGCATGCTCTGAAACAGCAGTGGCCAGAGACATGAAGAGTGTTGCCTTGCGATGAACACATGAATGAATAAATGGCTATGAGGCGAGTCATCATTCATGACCAATATCAACCATACAAGATAAAATAAGATAAGACTTGCGGAAATGCTCCTTCAAACACCTTGGATGGAGTAACCTATCACTGAAGGAGCTCTCTAGTCATGTAGTTCTGCATGGGGTGAGAACCATTGCTTATCATGGAGGACAGCTTAGCCATCATCCTCCCTTGTCCCACTACCTCCACAGTGTTGAGGGGGCATCTTAGGACAGAGCTCGCTCTCTTGACCAGTTTATCAAGTCTCTTTCTATCCGCACCTGAGAGGCTGCTGCCCCAGCAGACCACTCCATAGAAGATGGCCTGTGCCACCACCGTGTTAATAAATGTCTTGAAGAGTGACCTCTGACCTCCAAAAGTCCTCAGTCTCCTCAGCAGATGTAGTCTGCTCTTGAGTGGTCAGTCCAGTCCAGTTTATTATTGGGGTGAACGTTCAGGTACTTGTAAGATGTGACCATGTCAATGCCCATCCTCTGGTTGTTCCCCGCTGTTAGAGGGGAGCGCGTGCACCTGCAAAAAATCCACCACCATTTCTTTGGTTTTACCCACATTGATCTGGAGGCGGTTCTGCTGGCAATAGTCCCCAAAGTCCTGAATTAGCCCTCTGTACTCTGTAGCTCTCTGTACTATGTTGATTTCTTTGGCAAAGCAGGATCCTTTGCTAAACAAACCAAGTGGAGTCAGTGTGCCTTCATGCCCAACAAGCCATTATCCTTTACCCTTAAACCCAACTGGCGAGAACAACCTGCTGATAACCTCTTTCTTGTACAAGCTGGCAAACTATTGAAACTACTGATAAAGTCAGATTAGATCCCATGACACTTAAATGATCTCTGTGGGTGATTATATTCAAATATCAAAAAGATAACACTAGGATACCAGGGTTTGCAGTGGCGCTGTGGTTAGCACTGTTGCCTCACAGCAAGAAGGTCTCGGGTTCAAATCCAATCAAATTAACTGTGGGGATTTCCTCCGGGTGCTCTGGTTTCCTCCCACAATCCAAAAGACAGGGAGATAATATTCCTGCCTGTGCCCTTGAGCAAGGCAATGGAAAAATAACTGGATCCTATGCAATAGGATGGGTGTGAATGCAGGAAACCAATTTGCTTGTATGTCTGTACAGGGACAAATGAATAAAGCTTCTTATTGTAGAGGAAAAACTAGAAAAACTGGGAGGGGGGCATAAGGAAGACCATCCAGCCTGACACTCCATTTAGGTGTGTACCCACCCTATAACAAGATTTAAAAAAAGAACTTTTATTAGAATCTCTGAATTTACAGTATATGTATGTATTTGCATAATCACCGCAAACTGATATTAAATAAATGGATTCCCTTATCAGTCTCATAAGGGGAAATTTGGAGTTCTCTGCATTCTAACCCATCCTATTGTATAGGGGCAGTGAGCTGCCACCGTATGGCGCTCGGGGAGCAGTTAGGGGTTCAGTGTCTTGCTCTAGGACACCTCGACATGCTTTCTGTAGGATCCGGAATCGAACCTGTAATCTTCCAATTGCCAGATGACCGCTCTACCCACTGAGCTATGCCACCCCGGAAAAATCTGAATGTTAATGATAGATTTATTCTAATTCTAATGCAGCATTTTCTAGTCAATAGACCAGTCAGAGAGTACAGGGTTAACCCCTGACAAGAGTTACTGTGTGCAAGACTAGAGCACTTTCTTATTTTGTGTGTGTGTGTTTGTGTGCCAGGGGACGGGGATGTGTACATGTGTGTGTACTCATACGCTGGGCTGCGTTATCCTTATCAACACAACTGGTGACCTTTAAAGACCTTTTAGTCTGGTATTGAGACAGAACAAACATACTTTCATAATTCAAATCAGGCGTTCATCTCTGCTGTTATGTTTGACCCACATTCAAGATAAACAGGCTACCCAGTAGCATAAGCCCTTACAGTCCCAGAGATGGTGGAGGAAGACCTGATCTGCTGATGAACACCAGCAGACGGTTTATTTGAGGAAAAAGAACGAGCTCAGCTATGACACACTGCTAGCCTTAGCGTAGGTGTGTGTTTACAAGATGCTCCATTTCTAAGACTTCAAGATGTGTGAAGTCTTCTGGCATGATTAATGGACAATGGGTCTCACCCCATGCAGGAGTCCTGTTCTACAACCGGAGAGCTCCTTCAGTGACGGGTTGGTCCATCCAAAGTGTTGGAAGGAGTGTTATCACAGGTCTTTCCTTCCTGCAGCTGTCAGACTCTATAATCAGCACTGCTCCTCTCCTCCAAATAGACCACATCCACACCAAGCCAATAACTGGACTTGATACCATGCAGTATTTCAGTATTTGATTTCAGTGTGCATGAAGATATATATCTGTATTCAACTTGAACTTTTTTTTTTCCCCTCTCAGCCACTGTCTTGTTTTCCACTTTGCTGCTATACTACTGCAAATCTTCCCTCGTGGCAGTATCTCTTTTTTTCCCTTATCAGTCCCACAAGGGGAAATTCACCATTGACTGCATTTTAACCGATCCTATTGCCACCGGATGGAGCTCGGGATTCGATTTCCTGCTCAAGGACACCTCAGCATGTTTTCGGCAGGATCAGGGATCGAACCCGCAACATTCCGATCACCATATGACAGCTCTGCCTTCTGAGCTATACTGTCTCTTGTCTCATCCCATCTCATCTTATTAGTCAGACAGAGGGCCTTCCTGTGCGTTACCTCTCAAAAGACTGGTTTTGACCTTGTTGACTACCTGGATTATTGAGCTCAAAGAGATGGTTTTCTCACAAAAGGCCTTTCCGTATAATGCCTGGGGTCTAAGCCAGTGGAGAAGTCAGTCCATGTTGACTCTGATTAGAGAATAACCGAGGTAAACACTATTTGACTCGGTCAGTTTTTTTGCGTCAGCTCTCCTTCTCAGCTAAGGAGAAGTAAAAGGATGATAACGGAAGTAGAGGGGGGTCGTTGACCAGAGGAAGTGCTGTAGTGCTAACAGTCACTTCATGTGGCCATTGTATTCTTAGAGTAAAACGTGTCCTCTATGTTTAACCCCTCCTATTTTAGAGGAGCAGTGGGTAGCTGCGGCGCCTGGGGAGCCATTAGGGGTTCAGTGTGTCGCTCGAGGACACTTCGACACACAGGCTCTGAAACAGCCTAGGATCAAACCAGGGACTTTCCTCACTAGACACTCCGCTCTAGTGAGGATTGTCCTGAGCCATGTCCCCCCACCCCTACCAGGAGGAAAAGTCATGTCGCTCATATGAACACTCACATGAATAATAAATGTTTGACTCGTAGCATTTTTTAAGACGACCTATGGGGGCCATATTACATCTTTACTCGATAGAGAGAAAGGAAGGAAAGGCAGGGGAGAGATAAGGGACGGCACGCAGCAAGGCGCCCCGGGTCACTGAGGTCAGGACTCGGCCTTATGCGGTACATATCAGGTGAGCCACCGGGGCACCCTGGAGCATTTATTGTTCAAACATGTCGAGCCAAGTCCTTCTCGATTGACTGTTGACAGCAATCTAAAAGCGCACGAGTCGACTGTGTTTGCGAAAACAGTGCTCTGAAGTACTCCGTTCGGTGATAACAGTTGCTCTGTGGGGACACTGTGACGGGGTGATGTAATCAGGACCTCTCTTCCTGGTTCTGACAGTGGAGAGCGGTGACGTATTCAAAAGTAGCTCTGTTTTCTCACTCAGCAATGCAAACAAGTGTGCTCTGTCCCTCACCCGTCCCCACTCACCCGACCTACCCAGAGGGAGGCACGCACACACACACACACACACACACACACACACACACACACACACACACACACACACACACACACACACACACACACACACACACACACAAAAAGACCCCACACACACACAAAAAGACACACACACACAC